>JAOYMO020008302.1:0-15896 GCA_025802455.2 Iodosphaeria phyllophila | reverse complement strand
TGATGTTTGGTTCAACTTCATCCACATGCAACTTTTGCTGGCTCCATTCAACTTCTTACAGTTCAACTATGTTATATCGTAGCTATAAGATGCACGCTTGGGTGTGCGCACCAAAGCGTGCCTCTTAGTGATGATCATCACGAGTTATCGCATGCATTGTTTTCGTTTCGCTTCGTTTTACGTCTTTACGTCTATCCGATAACTTAGATAGAGCCCATATGACTAAAACCTTGCTGACGCACTGTAATCTACTACTCTAACACTAAGCTACCAGACCCGATTTCGCTGTGGTGAATAGCTCAACAATCTGAGTTATGACTTCCAGCATCTGGCACCAATACGGTCTACCAAGTCAAATGGCGCAAAATCCAAAATTGAGTTGTTCGAAGTTGTCGATCCCCGGAACACGCGTTTCCTACAGTAACCGCCTCACAAAATCACTAAGGATGCTCATCTGTGTCCAGGTCGTCCCTCTTTCCATCAATTCATAGCTCACCTCTTTCATTTGAGTACGGAGTTAGTGTGGTCGGTAGGCAAACCCCTTTCTAAACACTAAGCCTAATATCACAGGTCACGGGATTACTCACCTAGAAGAAAGCCACAGAGCTAATCCGTAGGAGAACTTACTGTGTACAGTAAGTCATGATACATGACTCCATTTTTCGTAGTGATGGGATTCGGCGCCGTGCAGTATGGTGCCTACTGTACTGTGGATGCAGACCGTACTTGTTGATCCAAGCTCCTGGCGGAATGAATCTTTGGGGGAGACCGCGAAGGCCAACGGGGCGGCGGAGTTAGTGTCAGTGTGGTCAATGAAAATGGTATTCCAAATTCTCTTTCTTGAGAGAGAGGAGTTTGGCCACGCCCCCTTCACCGTAGACCCGATTAACCGCAGCACACTGCTTACTTATCTTTACCGATCCAGGAGCAGCCGCAGCGAGCTGAGTGCTGGGTACAGGAGAATACGGGATGCCCCGAGCCAAGCCTCAAGGTTTTGCAATCTGAAGGTTCTTTGAATGCCAGTCACCCTGCCATCACGGTAGGTCGAACCTTATGAATGATGATCACGATGTGATGCGGATGTTCCACGCCATGTCTGCCCTCGTCAATAACAATACGTGTCTTGATACCCCTCTCTATGAAGAGAACGGTGGATGTACCGGGAGTACCAACGATCCAAACAACACCGGCAACAGAGTCGGTTTACAGTAGGGAGGTCATCGAGGTAAATTAGCTGGTATGTCGTAATAAATTCGACTCGGCCACTCATGCAAGCCACGGAATCGAAACCTTTCTATTTTTGTTGCTTGCGCCGGAGACCTTGCAGCGGGATGGCTTAGAGGACTGCCTCTGTGGCATGCCCCTCGGACATGAATTGGAGATGTTCCTGGGCCTAAGTCGCACTTTGAGGCATGGTACTTGTGGTTGCAAATGTACCAGGTAGGAGGTGGTGACGCTTGTTTGCTGACCAAGAGCTTCAGCTAGCTACAGCACCGTACAGTAGCGTCCACAAGAGCTTCTTCAGGGCTGACCGGTATGAAGGAAAAAGATAAAATAGCGACTCAGACAGCATACAGCACCGTTCGCTTCATCTAACAATCACCCCACAACCAAAATCCAAACCAAAACTACCGTAAGAGCTGCTACCTGGTTAAGGCATCACGGATGTTGAAGCTCGGCTTCCATTTTGTGTGTGCACTCCCTCTGCACACAGATCTGTGTCAGTGCAAGACTTTAGGCCAACCGTGTTTCCTTTGCAAAGGTGAGATTACTTGATCGCGTGGCTCTCTCAAACCTCTCCCTCCACCTCCCCCACATGTCATAGCAGCTTGAGATATTTTCACGATCATGATTTGTCAACTTTGAGAACTCGGCACAAGCGGATGTACCCCACGGCCAGAGCCGCATCACCCAGTCCCCTGTCCCCCTGTCTTTCCAGGGTCCTCTGCCCTTGCACGTTGCTCCCCCCCCATCCCGGACCTTAGAGGGCGGAACCAGATGAACCTGCATCAGTCCTCCGTTGATATTCTTATTCGCCCAGACAAAACATCTGGCAGTCTCGGCCGGGTACTGTCCTTTCCAATCCCCTTGAAATTCGCAGCTCGCGCCTGATGCATTTCGCAGCAGCAGCAGCAGCATCAGCGCGACAAAGTTCCAGTCTGACCGCTCCCAGCTCTCTTTGTGTTGTGACTAAGGCCAAGGGAAATCTCGACCGGAGCTGACAAAGGTTGAGACAGACACTGCCCACCAGTCACCACATGACGATTATCATTCTACACCAGTAGACTTATCCGACCTGGATCTTAATCCAAACGCGCCTGGTCAGGTCAACCACGTCTCTCGTTTTTGTTTTTCGCTGACGCACTTCTTTCCTCACTTTGTGGATGCCAACTGCACTTGATTGGTCGCTGCACCACTTGCGGCCAGGACACGACTGTGGTATCTTCGCGATTGGTATTTGCCTTCCTTCCAATACCAGCAGTCCAACTATAGGATTTCCGTTCATCTCCCCTCCACCAACGCGTTAAAGTCACTTTGGGCAGCCGAATCTCGACTAGGAACTCTTAACGGTAGGATTGTACTTGACCAATATGGCGCCTCCTAAGGGCGGTCAAGCACCGCCCGCTGCTGCCACTCCCAATGGCACCAGCAACAGCAGAAACAACAAGAAGAAGAAAGGTCAGCAGCAGCGACAGGCCAGCAAAGAGCAGCAGCAGAACTCCCAGCAGGAAAACAAGATCAAGAATGCCAAGTCGGTGGATAAGCTGCAACAGAAGCCTCAACAACAACCGCAGCAGCAGCAGGAGCAGCAACAACAACAACAACAACAACAACAACAACAACAACAACAACAACAACAACAGCAACAACATCAGCAGCATCAGAAACAACAAGAGCACCAGCATGATCAGCAACCAGAGCAACGGCCGATGGTCAGAACCAGGCCAAGCACGACCCCCACAATTTCCATTCCCATCGTAACTATGGCGCAGCCCGAGGGAGGTATGATCGATGGGAGTGATGGTACTGCCAACGCTACTCTGGCTCCTGCTGCTGCGACTACTCCTGTTAAGACTAATGGTGCTGCTCAGCCGCATTCCCGAAAGCCTTCAGCTGTGGTACCGGCCATTCCTTTCGCTCTGCAACGTCAAGCATCTTCCCAAGGTAATAAGCTGCGGCAACAGCAACAGCAATCACAGCAGGCCCACCAGATTCATAATCAGAATCAGAACCCTAATCAGAACCATAATCAGAATCAAAATCAGGTTCAAAACCAACATGGAAATCAGCATGAAAGTCAGCATGTGCACCAACAGCAGCAGCAGCAGCACTACCAAACTTTAATGCCCGCTCCCATGCAAGCTGCCCTGCTTGCTGTGCCTCCCGTGGCTTTGGTAAACGGACATGCCGCAGCTTCCCTAGAAGCAGCCCTGATCGATCATCAAGCGCTTGCAGCTGAGCGAGCCAACCAGGCGGCCAGCGAAATCCGGATGCAGAGACAGAGGGAGATGGAAAGGGAGATGAAGAAACTTTCAGTCCAATCGCTTCTGAACAACTCGAACCTTCCTGCTCCTATTACCCCCGCTCCCGCGGAATCTAATCATCATCAAGAATCTAACGCACGACGCCCGCGGCGGTCCGTGCGCGCTGTCTCCCCAGGGATGGTAAGCAATATGGTTATGAACTTTGAGGGCCGATCCAGGGGCACTTCTCCTGCTAGTGGAGTTCGCCAAGCCATGATCAACTTTGGAGATGCTCCCCTTGTTCCGCCTGAGTTTTCACTATCTGAAGCGTCCCAGACCACTACGACGACTGCATTATCCTCTATGGCTCCTTCTGTGGTGGGTGATGGCGAGTATCCATCGGGGTTGAGCTCCAAGGTTGATGGGTCTTCGACTCGCCGCGATTCTGATGAATGGCTTGAGCGAGCTGCACCCGTGCAGCAACAGCAACAAGCCATCCAGCACAATGGCAAAGGCGGTCCGAGCATCATTTTTGGCCGGATGGGCCTGGGTGGCTCGGTTGTTCCTACTCCGTCACCACCGTCTGATCATACGGCTTTCATAGCACCTCCTCCACCCATGTCGCTAGGTCGTGGCCCCGATCATGGTCACGGTCCTGATCAGGGTCCTGGATATGAGCCGGTGGCTTCTATGGGTGGGAGATGTCCTTCTGATGGACTGCCCCACTCTCCACCTATGGATCACATGATTGACAACGAAAATGGAGGACGAGCTTTGCCTCTTGTTACTAATGGTTTCCTGCCCATGCCAGGTCCTGTAGACATGCCGGCGCCTCATCAAACACCTTATGCTAATGGTCACGGTCGGTTGACGCCACACAGTTTCCATGGGTCTCAGTCGGGTGATCATGGCGGACCAGATCCGCTCATGGTCTTTCCGCCTATGTTCATGAATGGAACTGGCAGTCATGGACCTCCTCCTCCTCCCCCTCCTCCTCGGCAGATGCATCCCGGTCCCCCGCCCCCTTTTCTGCCGCCTCCTATCACAACCAATATCGTCCGGACTGCTGACTATTTCCGGTCTCTGTTTAACTCGGACAATCTGAGTGACATCTCGATTGAGTTGTCTTACCCCCAGGGCGCCGGTGTTCCACTTGTCCTCAAAGGACACAAGCTCGTCCTGGCTCAGAGTCCGGCCCTTAAGGAGTCCATTCTCAGCCTACCACTCCAGATCAACCAAGACAACGTGCCAATCCTCACCATAACCACCTGTGATGCACACATACGTGGTGATGCCTGGAGCTTGGCCATTCAAAACTTGTACATGCAACCCTTGTTGACTATGCCACCTGAGGCCTTGTCTCCTGAGGGCAGCAGGTTTAGCTTTGCCGGGGATGTCAAAGACCGTTTCGACTTCTGTCTGGGATACTCGGCGGCTGCCCACCTCCTTAAGATGGATGAAATTCTCTGGCAGGGCCTGAGCTTGAGCAGCACCATGATCGGCTGGAATACGGTGGAAGAGGCCTTGGCATTCTGTCTTGAGGGCCACACTGCTACCCAACACCCCGGCTTCTCGGACGGCGTTGAGTCCCTCATCGAATTCTACTACGGACCTCATACTATTACCCTGATGTCCGCAGTTCTCGACTTTCTCATCGCTTCTTTCCCTACTCATTTTGAGCTGGATACGGCTGCTGTGGATCCCATCAGGTTTGCCCGCATCCCAGTGATTTCTACGGCCTCGACCTCTTGCCTGCCTCAACCAACTACTCCGTCCCAATCCAAGGAGCATGTTTCTGCCATGGACAAGTCGGAGCAAGCCCCAAGTCAGCCATACAAGGAGACTATGACCCGTCAGCCCAACATACGATTTGGCGATGTACCCAACTCATTCCCGGACGATGACGCCACCCTCCCCCGCGAACCCGCCAAATGCTCACCTGTTCTTTCTCGTATCCTCCTCAACCTGCCCTTCGCGGATATCCGCTATGTTCTTAACCATCGTGGTCCTCTGGGCTGGAACACTGCCCAGGGCCGCTATCATGCCATCGCCTTGGTCGTGGCGGAGCGTGAAGCCCGCCGTCTTGGCGCTGTAGCCGCCGCACGGAAAGTCCACCGCGTCGAGGACGCAGAGCATATTCGCTACCGCTTGTCCTCCCCCGGGCCTTTACATGGGTATCAGTGGGATGTTCTCGGCTGGCAGGAGGAGGTAATCATGCATGCAGATGACAGCGTGCCTACGATCGTGCGGAAATGGGTCAAGCAATTCGATGTACCCGAGGCTCCGCAGGGATTACCGGAAGAGTTGCTGTGGAATCCGAGACCGGGAATGGAGGTGACGTGGCAGAGTGACGAGGTGGTGAGAGATCAGTTCACGGTCTAGCTTCTTCTCGTCTCGGGTTCTCAGCATCACCTCTCTTTTTCTTGCCGTTTGATCGTGTTTTTCTTTTTCAGCATAGCGTTAGGCCGGTTTTCGCGTTCAGGGACCACACTGGATTATTGCCAGTTTCTTTTCGTTCTATGCTTTCGAGAACATTGTTTTATTCTACTTTGACTTCTTTTCACCCTTGAGCAAAAACTATCACGGCGCAGACAGGCGAACCGGCAGGAATGGTGTAAGGAGGATCCTCATGGAATTGGCGTTTGGAGGGACGAAATCTGGTACGGTGTTGGTGCGATTTCATGGTCTTTGATTTGTATTTGTGTTTGTGTTCTTGTGGGTCTTTTTTGCCCGCGAGGAGAGAAAACGCTAGAGCAGAAGATCCAGGGATACATGTGAATAGCGGACATGGTTTAATTTTTCGATGTGAAACGGAACCATCGTGGGCAACACGATAGCAACACGATAGCAAGAGGAGATAGGAGGAGACATGATGTGCTCTCTTGAGAGGTGCTGCGATGGATGAACAAATGAGAGCCGTATGTGTCGATATTGCTATGCCCGATATGCCCGCGTCAAAATGGCTAGGGATTTGTGCTTTCATATTGATTGTCTTTGAGCTTCTTGATTTCTACTTAATGTCTCTCTGCTTCCGCTTTTTTGTTGTTTTTTTTCCTTTGCAGGGACGTGGCAGACCATCTCGGGTAGCGTGTCGCGAAACGGTGGGAAAAGAGGGGGAACATGGACAGGAAAACCCGCACTGGACCAGTGAAGTGCCATGAATTGTGGGAAGACGGTCTGGGCTGAATAAACCGAGGCAAGACGTGTGTATGCAAAAGATCTACGGCAAGAGGATCTTGGGATGTTTACTTTCGGCTCTACATGAGAAGAGGGAAGAATGGAGTGCAAATAGGCTGCTACAGGGGCCACACAGGCAGAGATTGGCACCTGGCGAGGCTGTGATAGCTGCTGGCTGACTTAATCTTGCTGGATTGGAGCGGACATATTGTGAAAGATGAAGAACTGTGGATTCGCTGCCCTTGGCTAGTGGTTACGTCTAATATTTTGCGAATTCCTATCTGTTGCTTAGGTGATGAACAATATGCCCAGTACTGATATGATGCTGTCTATCATTTCACTGCCCGTTCATTGATCCCAAACGACGGGTGACACTCTACTACTGCATACACACCCCCCATTGAAGGAGAGACTTTATCAGGATCTGCTACCGTCGTTATTTCCTTCACCCTCGTAGCCTTTGTTAGCTACACAATACTTGGCGCCCTGCCTCGTCGTCACTGGAAACCTTAAAAATCTGCCCCCCCCCCCCTCGACGCCCTCAGTGAGTCTACTCGGATGACATATTTTCAAGGCCCGTATGTCATGTGTGGGGCAATGGCTAGGGCTACTAGATTGTGGTCAAATAGCTCGGAGCTGGGAACACGTATTTGCTCTCAAATCCGTTGATATCCTAACCAGAAGTGTAATCTACGTTTCAGTAGAGCAGCGCTGCCGGATACACGACGTCATCTGAATCTAACCATCACTCTTCATCGCTACGTGGTTTTAGCTGCGCTAGAGGTTCTCTCATTCATTATTAATTCATCTGGTTCTTTCCATTCGATCGACCATCTATCGTGTCCCTTCCACAGACTCTCCATTTCCATTGCCCCAGAAGAACCTAACGACAGCCATACACCAAGATGTCTCAATCTCCCGATACCGCTGGTCCCACCGTGGCCATCCTCACGTTCGCACTCCCCCCGCACATCTACAAGCCGCGCCAGGGCCTCGCCCCCGTCATCAAGCCCACGCCTGGCAGCCAGACGATCCCGCACTCGTACGTTGTGACTCTCAAGTCCTCGTCTTCCCCTCCCACCGCCAACCTCATCGATGCTACTCCCTCCGAGGAAAAGATATCGTCGTCGGACGCCAGCGCGGAGGCCGTGGCGAGCGAGATACTGGCTGCCGTCGGCGTTCAGCCCAAGGCTGTGTACGATTCCAAGGCGTCGCGTGGCTTTTCTGCTGTCCTCGATTATCGCCAGTTGGGACTGCTGCGCGAGAACGAGCTTGTGAGTTTGCTTGGGGTGTGTTTGACTTGTGAGGTGGTAGGGCTGACGTGTAGTGTTGGGAGTGGAAAGATCGATTTCATTGAACATGATGTCGCAGTCCCGGTTGCTGCTGAGGCCTAGACATGTCATGAAGCGAGGTCTTGTGTGCTTGATATTTGCGATAGTGAGTATCTCATTTTCTCTCGGTGAGAAGGAGAACCGAGCTAACTAATATAAATGCACAGTAAGATAGGCGGTTGTCTTATCGTCCATCCTATTCGCATCGATGGCAACAATATGCAGACGGTTCGGCCGAATCTCGCGTGGAACTCGCTTAGTTCATACTATGCATAATTCTCGGGCCGACCCGACGTCCTGCAAGTACGATGGGTCGGATCGGATGGAAACACCAACTTCTTTTCTCGTTTCTTTGCTTGTACATGGAAGTTTCGGACGGACATAATCGGCATGAAGGGTCTTGAGTGGAAGGAGGTATTGCCATTGCCATCGACATGAGTTCTTCAGGACATTGCTGGGCTGCTTCTTCCTTATTCTGCTCGTTGGAGGGCGACAGATTACTTAGAGGCTACAATGAGAGAAAAGATGATTGATAATAATTATTGCTTTGTTTGCTGGTTGAGGAGGTGATCGTAGTGTTTATATGTCTCCTCTAACCAATGGTGTTTTGCTATCCCCGCCCTGTCCCTGGACAAATGATCGGGATCATTGCTAGACGATCGTTAACTACCTCTGACAAGTGACCGCCTTGTCATATCATACAGGTACAGTACATAGATGACTGCATTCAAGACATTTTGGGCTGACTAGGGGCTCCTTTTGTCGGATGTCCTGCTACGCCAAGTACCAACATATTTCCTTCCGCCCTCTATCTTACATCCGTACCGTACCGGCAGTCTCTGTAAGGAAGGGTCTACTACGACAAACGCAATGGTGCAAATCTCTCGGCATGAGCTGCGGCACTCAGGGATCGCCACGACTTTTCTCTGTAGGGCCTTCACTACTTGAGAGGACGATGTTGTGTGTCGTTAGTGGTATCATGTATCAAGAATTCTCGAACGCTGATGTACAGTAATTTGCTGCCATAGGCACTGTGACCCGCGTGGTTTCGGCAACAGTACCCGCTATCATATTCCTCCTCCCCACGAGCCCCATGAACCCCCCCGTGTGAGTCGGGTTCTCCGCGGGCGGCCAATGACATGATACAGGAGAGCTTCCTACCCATCACCGACCGTACGATCTGCATGAGCCTAGCGAAATCCGACATGGAGCAAAGCCGGTCACAGCAGTAAAAATGGGCAACATGCTGGATGAATTTGTGCGTGCAAGATTGAAATTTGTCCAGGTTATCATTCAGCGACACATGGGTGCACCATTGGCCGATGACGAAAACTTTTGATTGGTGCAAATCCTTGCTCTCCTGAGACCCCCGACTCAGATTCGCAGTAATAAAACCCCAGTCTCGCTTGCGCGTGGCTACTCGCGCACATGGAGCGGCAACATCCACGTCTGGCATCGTATTCCGACGTCCAACCTACCGGTGCCGGCATTCACTCGACATCGACATCGGGGAGGTGCGCCCAAATGGCGAACCCAGGTCGCCGTGAACATGCCGTTTCATATCGAGACGCCGTTGCAAAAGGCGCTGTTGACCCTATACATCTCCTCCATGGGCGTGTCGACCTTGACATTGGCGCTGCATTTCTTGGCCAAACGTCTAGTGGCTCGCGTTATTGACCTGGCTGATATATGTGCATACTTGGCTTTTGTAAGGTGTTTTTGCTGGCCTGATGTGCTCATGCTTAGCCATTTCCCCTCTCCCCTCCAGAAATTACGTGTCGTGGTGCTTCTGTTACTGTACTGCCCGGGTCTGTGACCAGCCATGGGAGCAACTTGATGGCCATGACTCCCCCCCCCCAAGGCTTCTTGAGAGATGGGAGAGGAGCATTGGCGTCGAACCGCTATGGTAACCAGATACTATAGCATTTTTCAAACTAAATCTTCCCGTTCAATGGTCCAGCCGCTAACCGAATGAATACTATCCAGGGAGCTAACATGATAGCGCTTGTGATCATGACTACTGGGCTATTCTTGATGGGGTTCGGCCTTCCTGAAGAAGAGGTGGTTCGAGTAGCTCAAGGCCAATACCTACCGCCGTTTGATAATCGGTTCGGCGTTAGTCAGCCCTTGACATATCGCCCTCCCCCCTATCCAATCACGTCTGATCCGCAATCACTCTGGGCGCTCTACGTAGCACTGACCTAGAAACAGTTGATGAAGTCTACGTGGTTTCCCTTCCATTCGGCAATGGGCCTGAGCAAGGTCTCGCTGCTATGCGTCTTTTCCAAATTGTCGCCAGGCGCCTTGTTCGCACGGGTGGCACGTGTCTTAGCCGTTGTTCTCATGTTGAATCTCTTCGCCAACACGGCTGTTTATCTGGGCGCCTGCTTCCCACGATCGGGAGAGGTCTGGCCTTACCAGTGGTCATTTACGACTGCGTCTCTGGTGATTGATTCGGCAATCACTCTCATGACCTTGGTACTGCCACTGCCTTATTTGTGGGGTGTCAGATTGACGCCTGGTCAGAAAGTATCTGTGGCTGGTCTGATTAGTTTCGGCTCTCTGTGCGTACCTTCTTTTTATCCCCCGTGGCTCATGCTCACGCTCATGGGAAACCAACAAACACGGTCATCACGATGATCCCTCCGATCGCGATGATATTTCCTATCTATTCGTACGCCAAGCTGACGGAGTGGCATACAGCACGCTTGCGACGACCATCGTTACAACCTGGCTCACGATCATCGCCCCCGGGCAATCCAGCGACCCACTCCACAGCACCCTGCTACGGCAGGCGGTAGGTGTCGCACAGACCGGGATCTCGGTCCTACTGGCGCTTGCGATGCGGCTGCGACCTCTGGGCCCGGCGATCTCCAAGTACATGGAGGGAAAGTCTTGGCCTAGGACGATCACACCGGCAAGTCAAGACACGAAGAGGACGACCGTGTCCAGCTTCTTGCCACATATGACTCTACCTTTTAGCTTCAGCTCGAGTTCACAGGGCGGTGGCGACCGCGATGGCGATCTTCACGGGGAGGGGAACGGAGGAGGGGATCTGGGAAAGAGTGCGGGGACGGCGTTGACGGGGTGGGGAGGCATTGACCTAGGAGGGGTTGAGCTGACGAGAGAGTCGGGGGGTGATGGTGTTGGGTTGCATGGGGAGTATTCAAAAAAACTGGAAGAAGGGAAGACAATCGGGTACTACATACCGGAATAATAGTAATAGTATATAAGTTACAGAGATAAGCATAAGCCAACACACCAAGTTAGCCTGGGCGCCTGCGGAGCTGGTGTGCGCAACGACTTGCCTACCCTACGGTACCTTTTTACGGCATCAGACTCACGATGAGACGGATGTTCCTCAAGTCAGGGGGTGTTTCTCCAGTGCCGTATGAGGTACTGTACAGTACCTGCAGTCATAACGTGCTGGAGTGACCCCAGCACGCGCGAATCACGATTCTGGAGGGAAAGATTGGATCATGCAACCGTAGTTAATGCGGTGGATCCGGCAAGGTCTCACATGTCATTCTGTGCCTCGGCTCATTGGACCAAGAGCCGGGCCAGCAGATCCCATTAACGCGGGAAATTGCAATGCGACCTGAGTGTCTACGCACTCTCTTGTTTTCTTTCGCAAACAGAAGCGCGACCTCGCAGACGGCAAGGTGTCTGACGACTGTGTGGCGAATCCGGTTCACTGCTGGCAAAGACGCGTCGCGCGCTCTCTTGTTCCCCATTGCATCTGCGCGCGCAAGTGCAGCGACGGTTGGAATGCCCGATGCGATCGTGCTGGCTACAGTACCCTCACTCCCTACCTATCAGAAACCGAGCCGGGTGATCCCTTGGACCGACGCAGACGTGTTCGCTGTACAGACATCCCCACATCCGGACCATCCAGGCCAAGGACAGCAACGGCAGTAGCGCTCAGTGACTACTTGCTGTAAAGGGAGAGGTGTGGATGAGTGAGTCACTGAGAAACGTAGTCGCGCATTGCATACCTTTGCAGCAGGGAGGAATGGCTTGAATTTGTGCTGCTGCGGCCATTGGATGTGGGATGTTGCGATAGCCCTGTTGGGCATGAAAAGGGAAGAAAGGAAGCACGCTGTACCTGACAGTACAGGGGGGGGGAGAAGAACGGTGCGCGCGCGCGCTCGCGCAAGGTCCAGCGAGAGAGAAAGGGGGGGGGGCAAAAACATTACAGTAGCGAGCCAACTCGACAAAGCTGTACCTGTACCTATGGTATCTCTATAGGGTAGGGGGGAAAGGGGGAGATTTGGACTCTTGATCCTTTACCTACACCAAACCAAACCAAAGCCAAAAAAAAAAGGCCAGAAAAAAAATCCAGGACCAAAGACGCTTAGACAACGCATTGATTCCCACCATGTCGCTACCACCACGGCCATCGAGAAGACCGAGACCAACGGTTGACAGCGTGGACGAGAACGAGACCTCCGACCTCGTAGCAGCTAGCGCTCCAATGAGACGGCAGTATCGCCAGCCGAGCTATGTCGATAGCAGCAGCAGTGGTGTTAGTAGTAGTAACACGGGCAAAAACAGCAACAGCAACAACAACAGTAACAGCAACAACAGTAACACCATGGCCTTGTCTCCATCTTCCACGGACCCCGTTCTGCGCAATGCCCTCCGATATACCATCTCAGCCCACGAATATGAGCTCTTGCATCGTTACATATTGTCGCGGTCGCGCATACTGAAGCGACGTGTGCCCAGTGTTGGCGCCATGGAAAAGTACATGGAACCTGGGAGTGGGAGTGGAAGTGGGAGTGGGAGCGGGCGACGTAACGAAGACGAAGATGGGTCGGTGGGAAAGGGGAAAGGGAAAGGGAAAGGAGCAGGAGAGGGAAGAAGCAGGGGTGGCAGGGGCGGCAGGGGCGGAGACACGTATAATGCACGCGCTATACGACATGCTTTGAGAGTGTTTGTGGCCACGGGATTACTGTCCAAGGCGTATGAGGCATTCACGGGAAGGTTAAGGGGGACGAAAGAGTAAGTAAGAGAAGAAAAGATTTTTACACGATCTTCCCTCATAATCCACATCTTCTGTTTTATTTTCCAATTCCATTTCCCCATCCTGTTTTCATTTCTACTCTTCATGATGGATGGATGAATGAATGAATGAATGAATGGAAGACACATGCTAATCATCAACCCCCGCTACTACAAACTTACACAGACTACCATCCCAGAAAAAGAAATCACCATTCTATAAATCCCCCACTCTCAGACTCTCCCTCTCCCTTTCCACAATCCTCCTCCTCTACCGCCTACTCTTCCGTTTTCTCGGCCGTCTGCGAGGCCACCTCCTCGACTGCTCGGCAGAACCCTTCCGACTGCGCAATCCCCGCGTAGCCCAAACCTTAACTTCGCCCTACGCCCCCGCCGTCGGAGCCAGTCTTGCCGGTCTAGCGCTCGGCATCTACCCTTCCCAGCAACTGCGCGTCTCCGTCGCCATCTACACGCTATTCCGCGCCCTCGAGTTCGGGTGGAACATGCTGGAAGAGGAGGGCGCCATCTGGGGTTTCAAGTCCCGCCCGGGGGGCAAGGGGGGATTGGTGAAGCGGGAGAGACCTTGGTGGTGGGGCAGTTGGATGCTGCAGCCTTTTGCGTTTGGGCAGCTGCTGCATGCGACTATCTTTGACAAGGACTGTTCGCCAATTAGCTATGTGGATTTCATATGGAAGAGTACATCGACGTATTTGAGGTCACCACCGAGTAATTTGCCCGCGGGTATGAAGTGGCCTTCGCCGTGGGAGGTGGCGGAGAGTCTGGCCCAGATGGCTTCGTTGAATTGGCCGTGAGTTTTTCCGAGATTTTTTCAATTACAAAAAAAAAAAAAAAGAGAACTGATACTAACCAAAATTAATTTTTAAAAAAAACCAGACCATACACAAGTCCCACCCTCTTCCCCAACCAACCAACCCTCCCCGCCTCCCTAACTGCCCTCGCACCCCTCACATCCCAAGCCCACCCTCTAATCACATCCCTCAGCTGCGCAACCCTCCACCCCTCCGACCCTTCCTGTCTTCGCACCTACCTCAGCTTCTGGGTCCGCTCCTTCCCCCGCCTCGGCCGCTTCTTCCTCATCTTCTACTCTATGCTGCTGCTCCCGCGCTACAAAGCTCTCTACAATGCACCCCTCCGCCTCCTATCGCGCCTCCTCTCCCGCACCCTTCGCCTCACCACGTTTGCCACCGGCGCCATCTCCACCGCCTGGGCCAGCATCTGTTTCTTCCAGACCTGGCTGCCGCGGACAGCTCTGTCCCGGCAGCGTTTCTTCCTGGGTGGTTTCCTGGCTGGGCTCTGGGGCTTTGTCGAGAGGAGGCAGGATGGGCGCGGCGTCTTTCTGTACAGCGCCCGCATGAGCGTCAATTCGCTGTGGAAAGTAGGCGTGAAACGACGCTGGTGGCGCGCCATGAAGGGCGGTGATGTCTGGGTTTTCGTCCTGGCGCTGGCGATTACGGGGATGGTGTATGAGAGGGATGCTAAGGCGGTTAGGGAGCAGGGGTGGCGGAAGGGTATTAGTTGGGTGAGGGGGGGCGGGTGGAGGGACTGGGAGATGGAAGAGGATGAGGAGGAGAATCCTCCCCGGCCGGGAAATCCTCCCGGTGGCATGAAGGGCGATGGGCCACCGGCCGGTGGGTTCAATGCTCTCCGCGTGTCCGATCTCTTCGACGCGAAGGAGCAGCCGCCGTTTTACTATGCGCTGTGGTCGCGCAATGGGCCGCTGATGGGGAAGTCCGAGCACGCTCCCGAGGTTGCCGCGCCCGGCTCCGAGCCGGTGGGGTCGTAGGCAAAGCGGAAAAACCGCGCCGTGGTGGCCGGTAGCGCGTGCGTCACGGCGCTGCTGTCCTGCCAGCCGCTGCGCGGCGGTTGCAACCGTGTGAGTGGCCGGAAAGTGCGGCCGTCGTCGCTCACTTCTACCAGCAGAGCGGCAATCTGAATGGGGCTTACTCGCGGGTGAAGGATGCGGTGAAGCTGCCGGTGATCGCGAACGGCGACATTACGACGCTTCAGGATGTGGACCGTGCGCTGCGCGAAAGCGGTGCGGATGGGGTGATGATCGGTCGCGGGTCGTATGGCCGCCCGTGGTTCGTGCAGCAGGCATGCGCGCATCTGAAGGGTATCAAGGCCGAAGAACCGCCGCTGGATAAGCAGCGCGATATTGTGCTGAACCATTACGATGAAATCCTCACGCTGTATGGCACGAATAACGGTGTGCGCGTGGCGCGCAAACATATCGGCTGGTATTCGAGCGGGCTGCCCAACGGTGCGGAGTTCCGTTTCAACGTGAACCGCATGACGGACCCCGAGCCGGTGAAAGAAGCTATCCGCACGTTCTATGATGGGCTGTTGGAGCGTGGCGTGACGCGCGTCTTGTAGACGTGCCGTTTGTCAGTGGAGCCGCCGCTGGCCGTCGAGCCGATCGTGGTCTGACCTCTGGTTGTATTCCGAAGCGACAGGCGCATCATGCCTCCATAAAAATATTGGAGGATCGTCATGAGCCTGGCCGCGGAAGAAGAGCCGCATCGTTTGCCGCTGAGTGCCTTGCCGCCGCGCGATTGGGCGGCGGCTCAGCTTGGGAAGGCTGACGCCGGGACGTCCGAACTGCTTGCCGCGCGCCCGAGCACGCCGCTGGCCGGTCCAGACTGGCTGCGGACGTAGAGGACCACACCACGGCCCTCCGCGCTGACCGCCTCCACGACGGTCACCAGCTTCACGCCGGTCGGGGGGAAGTGGTGTCGGCAGCGCCCGCAGCCGTACCCGATGAACGCTTCATAGGGCGGGCCGAAATGGAACTCGGCGGTGCGATCCGACTTGCAACACCTCGGGCACTCGGCGTGCTGCACCTCGTAGGAGCCGTGGAGCAGCTTCGGCGGCGCGGCCGGCGGCTTCGGTTCCGCGGGCA
>JAOYMO020008215.1:0-15916 GCA_025802455.2 Iodosphaeria phyllophila | reverse complement strand
CGTTGTTGCGGTGATCATTGCGGATGGGGGACAGGGAACGTGAGCCACGTCTTCCTCCTGCTCCTCCCCGCTGTCTTCCGTGGGGGATTGTTATGCGGTCGGCTAGAGAGCGGGAGGGAGGCATACGGTTGGAGTCGGAGAAGTTTGAATTGTGGGTATGGTTTTTGTTACCGTGAGCATTATGGTGGTTATGATTGTTCCGGCGAGAGGGTAGAGTGTTGGTGGCGATGGAGAGACGGATGGGTTGACCCTTGGCATTGGCGCCGTCGAACTCGCGAATAGCCTCCTTAGCATCCTCGTGGTAGTCGTAAGTGACGAAAGCCGTGCCTTCGGATCGACCAGCACGGTCGTAGAGTATGTCTATGTTAAGCACGGGGCCAATCTTGCGGAAAAGTCCCTGTTTTAAGGGGGCGAGAGTTAAGATGTGGGCATGCAGTCAGTTTTCAAATTTCTCATTTCTCATTTCTCATTTTTGAATTATCTCATCTTTCATTTTCAAGTTGTGAGTCTTAGTTTTACACTCGGTCGTTCATGGAATCTTCAAAAGAAAAGGGAAATGAACGTACCTGCAAATCTTGCTCCGTCAACTCGTAGTGTAGATTCTCTACGCGCAGTTTTGTACCGCGATTCTCGCTGTCATCCCGGCGAGGACTTGGGTCGCGCTGACGGACTGACCGGCGTGGTCGGCCGAATGCTGCGTCTTCGTATTTGTCGTGGACCCATTCTCTGTTTTTGGATGAGAAGTTAGTAAGTTTACCATGTCTTCAATGGGCGAAGGGGAAGGGGAAGGGGAAAGGGAAAGGGAGGGGGGGAACGTAAAGAAAGAACAGCAAAAAAGAAAAGGGGACGATATTTACGAATCCATATTTCTCGAATCATCTCGAGTAGACTAAGTATTTCTCGTCAAGAAACCCCCCACGAGAGATTCCCACGCAATCGTTAGCCCTTGATTTTCTTCTTCTTCATCATTATATCGTTCAATCTCTCAAATAATTCGTTTTCTTCTTGGCTTTCTTTCTCCCTCTTTCAACATTCACATCTTCTTGTGAACATCAGATCCCTCAGGACATAAAGTCTCTCCTCCCATCCGCGTCACGTCAATCCTGCCGCTGCTGCGCTGCCCCCGTCTCATATGCACAAGGAAAGAAACGAAAAACGACAGGCAAGCAAGAAAGCGAAAAGAAAAGCCGAGCCAGGAACAATCGACCGATGGGAGGAAACTTTTTTCCCAGGAAAATCCAGAGTAGTTTTCGGGAGAAAGAAAGATGTATTTTTTAGTTTCAGTTTAGTTTGGGAGGGTAATAGTCCACCTGTGGAGAGATTATAGTTAATGATTAGCGATTGCTTGGTCTCTTCTTACAGGGGGAACGAGGAGTGGATGGTGATGGTGGAGGAGAAGAAGAAGGAGGAGGAATGAGTATCCCACCTTTCTTACGCCGTCGCGCGGAAACGAATCCCGGCTTCGATCGCGCCGGTTCCGTGGTCGCGAAGACCGTTTCTTGCCTGGCTATATAATCCAGCACCGCGTTAGCCATCCGATCAATCAACGAGTTTGCAAGCGCGAATCGCGACTGCGACTGCGACTTGTGCCCTGCCGTAGAACCGAACTGGTGGCACATGACATGGGGGGCGCAGGTGCAATGCGCCCGCGCGACCAGGAGCTCAGCGCCTACCCAAGACTCGGCCACAATCTCGTCTAGACTGCGATCCATATCGGCTCTCGAATTGTTCCCGCCTTCGCCGGTGCTGCGGTATTGGGGGTTGTGGGATCGGGACTCGGAATGCGGTCTATGTTGGTTGGGGGACGATAGCTGTTGTTGCTAGCTGCTTACTGCTACGCTGACTCGCCGTACCGGTTCGGCGCGCGCTCGACGGAGTCGTTCCTTAAAACTGCTGCCGCAACACTATTCGCTGCCGTCGCGTGAGAAAGTCTTTGTCCAAGCAAGATTAAAAATACAGGGGAAAAAAGGTTCCAAGTCACAACGCACTTGCACTAGTCTACGATGGGGAGCTTCCTTACCTGGGCTTAACTGCTGGCTGCTGCACGTTGGTTACTGCCTGAGCTCTGTGGCTAAAAGCTCGGGCACGGATTGTGGTCGGTTTCGGTCAGCAATGGGTGGCTACGGGGCTTATGTAGCTGTCACGTGCAGTGGAAGGAGCTCTCCTGTACTTTGTACCTCCTGATTCACAGCAATGTTCACCATGTGCTTATTGTTCAGTGCCTCTATGGAAGTGTCCATTATTTACACGATATATTTCGGCAATCAGATGGATCTCATTGGGTGTTCCATTTTATATTCTGCTCATTATTGGGTTGTGATTTTCCTGCAGTACCTCCCCTCATTGTCCTGCTTGTTGACAATCCAAACGACATGACAGACCGAGTCAACAACATTTCTCTCGCTCTCCTTACTCCTGCTTTCTCAACTAGATGTCAGGTAGGCTTCAGGAATGTCAAGCTTCGTCTTGACCCCTAATTCTCCCACCTGCGATATAGACAAGTAGAGCCCTGTCGTAGTCAAGGCGCTAAAGTGGTCCATGACCACATTCACCTCATTCCTCTTCTCACCCTCCTCGCCTGATACCGGTATATTGGATCCATTTGCCGATTCAATATCTCGTGTAACAGCCATTTCTTCCTCTTCTTCCTGCGATGGAGCCACTCCCAACGTAAAACTACGCGACTTTGGTGATGTAGCTTCATTTTGAACCTCTCCCACACTTTCTCCCACGTTTTTCCCCACATACTGCGGCCATGTCGGCTGCGTACAAAACAAAACGTAAAATCCCGGCGCGATTAAGCCTCCAGGAGCCTGAAAGTCATCTTGGCCCCTATTCTCGAAGGACCGAACAAACATGTTAAAGTCCTCTTCATCACGAGAGCCGGGAAAATCCGTCTCGGGGTCAAGAGAAAGCAGGCCTTGCTTGGCGCCCCAACCCCCTCCGCCGCTCACTTTGAGGCGAGAGATTAACTGGTGCAAACTGCTGTTTAAGGAACAGGAGACTTGGCAACTTACAAATCCGATGAACTCGACAGCCGGCGCTCAACAGGCGACCCAATAGTGGCGCGAATTTTCGAGCTATGTCATGCTCGGGTTTTCCTTGCCAACTGGGAAACATGCCAGGATCGAGTAAATTATATTCCTTAGCTACCTGTCGAGGAATGACCCATGCCCAGACTCCCAGTGGCCCAGACGAGGACACGTCGTCTCCTCGCGCCGCGCGGGCTTGAAGCAGCCCGGGAATGGCAGCTTCGAGATCTTTCGAAGCAGGCGTGGATCTGCCGTCTATTTCGACCCTCCGAAGTATGTTCCCTAGTCCTGCGATAATCTTGCGCGGCGGCGCTAGGGGTAGGAGCGAGATATGCACTGAGAGCTCGGCTTTCCGATCCGTTGAGTCGTTCACTGGCTCTCCCGAGGTGCCGAAGGAACAGGGGACCAGGATATTCTGATGCTTTTTTTCAGTGATCGTAAGTCGCTTAAACAGACCTTCTGGATTTGACTCCCAGCGGCTGGTCAACAGCGTGGAACGGCGGCCGTTCTGGAACGCCGTATTTGCCAAGGCCAGTGTCACGCTGCCCTTATTTAAGTTTCCCAAAGGGGAGGAGGATTCAAGAAAAGATATCGCTGCAGCGGTATCCTCCTGACTTGACCCGAAACTTCTCATATCCCCGTCATGAGCTGTACTCCCATCACCGTGATGCAACCCGTATCCACAAAGCACTGAAAACCCATCCCGTCGTTTCCCGCCATAAATCAAGCCATCTGTAGCTGCGAGCAAAACACTAATAGCCAAGGGACTATCTCGGCGCGACGAGTCTGAGGAGAACAACGATGCAAGAAATGGCGACATAAACAGTGGATCTTCAAGCCATGTAGCGTACCGCTTCGACGCGAGCACCGCAACGCTATGTTCGTACCCACTTGCTCCTCCTTGATATCGAAAATGAGAATTCAAGCCGCAGTGGCTCATCTGTTCTCGCAGCCTTTCCAGAACCGCGGTCTTCAAATTATAGATATCTCCGCGTTAGTTACATGATCGACATAATATACAATCCCGATTATACCCGGGAGAAAGTACGGAATGAGTAAATAAGTCCAGGCACCCCTACCCACCTTGCTGCTCAGAGGATCGTCGACCACAACGCTGAGCATCCCGAGTCCCGAGCCCAATGATCTTTTCTCTGTCGTTGCATAGCGCCGTAGACGCAACCCCATATCGAGCTTGCGGTTGCCATGTCGGAGGCGAGTGTGGTGAGCCAGCAGTCGAGGTCTCATGGCCTGTTCGTCTCCCCTGCCTTGTTCAGGGATTTGATAATCGAGGATGTGATATCAGAGCAACGGAAGAAAATATCAACTTGAGCACAATTTTGTAGATATGATATCTTTCTACCGACTCGGATGGGTTTTTTCTGTGCCAGCAACACCCCTCTCCTCCTACTCATTCATTGCTCTCACCGCGATCAATTTGATCTGTGATCGAATTTCGTCACTCTGAACATGTAAAAAAAAAACACCTGGTGGACATGACATACCGCGCCGCCAACTGCTCATTGATCCGAGCTCCAAGCATATTCCATGACGGAGACGCACGGCGTGTCGAACGCCCTATCCGAAGCACCTACCACTTCCACAGCATGCAAATACACAGTGTTGTACTGCACATATCCTTGGGAGGACCTCTGAACAGTTAAGATAGCCCCTGACGGGGATACCCTCGAATCACGATGAAATGCAGGCTGGACAGTGGGGTGTAGGCGCAGCAAGCTGCGGCCAGGATTGAAGCTGTTGCAAACACCAGAATCCTTGCTGGAACAGTCTGGACTTTCCACGCTCCCAGCGCTTGTTTGTGACTCAGTACATGGGGAGGGAAGCAAGGAGAGGAGTCAGAATCCTTTACATGCAACGTTATGTGCTGAGTGAGCTGTGTGCAATATGGGGTAACCAACGGCGGGCAATCTCATGTTACCGTATCTCCTCTAACGAAACCCAAACAACGTCTGCAACTTACAGTATCATTCGTGAGGACTGCGGGTCTGGCAGATTAGAATAATACTGAAAGTTAATTGAAATCACCCTAAACACGAATTTCTCAGCACAGACTGTTCGGTTTGTTAGCGCTAGGATACCGGTAAAACGTCACCCACAAACACGGATTGCCATCCCTCGGTTCCTGGCATGAGATCGGGCCTATCCCCACCTGGATTGACACGGAGCCTACTGTAAATCTTCCACTGTGTTCTCGCCACTCTGGGTCTCGGACGCTACGCTACCGACTGAGCCTCGGTCGTAGAATCTTGATTGATGGACACCTGTATTATTGTGAATTGACCTACACACGATATAAGATAATGTATGATATCATTTAATGAGCAGGTTGAAACCGCTACTGAGCAAGGATGACGCAGCCTTTCCAGGACGAACAGGGGACCTTGGATAGTTGGCATGTCGAGGAGAATTGGGAGAAGCAAATATCACAGAAATTGTTCGAGTAATTCCAGGAAGATAGTGCAAAGCACACGCATATAGGGGGAGACGCTGAAGACAATGGTCACCAACTACAGATATTACAGAGGCGTGATCAAGTCTCACCAAGATAAAATCAAGCAAAGGTGAACAAAGAGAAAAAAATAAATTGTTTGCCCATCCGATCCGAGTCCTGGGTCCTGGTTGGGGATATCGCTGCCTCCCACTCTTAACTCCTTTCTGACCCTCTTCAGATTGGTCTAATCATACTGTATATTTTCCGAGAAAACCAATACCCTTGGGTGACACTAGAAACCACTTTCTACCAATTCAGTCACCCACGATGACCCCCGAACCCCGTGGAGGGATAACCGCCTCCTTGTTGACTTGTAGTGAAGTTGTTAAAGTTGGGTAGTGTGGGTTGTTGCTGATGGCTCAACGGAGAGTACAGCTTTGTTGTCGACTCGGATGCGTAATTCTCGTATGGGTCGGGCGAAGTGCCACGTACAAGCGGCTGGTTATCCGATATCTTGCTGACGGAAAACGTAACACTCTCCTTCTGATGCATCATCATGGAATCCTTCGCATCGAGCGATGCAAACGCATCTCCTTCTAGTCGTTGTTTTTCTGGAGACCAATGTTAGCTTGCTGTCTGAATGTTAAGAGTGAGCAAATAATTCAACTTACCAGCCTCCTTTCTGCGCTTGCGATGCGGGTTGTCCTTGACACATGAGATAATAGCGTTGACAATGATCAAAATGGCAAGAATACCAGTCAACGCAGACTGTATAACAATGATGACAACACCTGTGATAGTTTGCGTCGACTGGGCGATTCCAAACTCTTCCACAAAGACCAAAATACAGGCCACCGAAACAACCCTGACGACTTGGATGCTGATGTTGATAATGTTGGTCGATCGGCGTTCGAAAGGTTTGCTCCAAAGCAGTAGAATCAACATGCATGTCTCGATCAAGACTGACACGATTGTCTGTCCCATACCATGTCCATCACCAGCGGCCTGCACGCAACCCTTGGCGAACATGTAGACGATAACGGGGATGAACAGCCACCAGTAGTCCTTTTTGTACGATTCATAGAATATGCTGTACTTGATCCAATACTCCTTGTTGTCGTAAAGAGCCGAAGCATCACCATCTGCCTGTTTCATCTTCTGCACCGCTTGGTAAATTCTCCAGCCGAAGAAGCCGAGGACTCCAGTGAATAGAGCAAGCGTGAGACCAGCGAGGAGCTTCGCAGCCCAAGAGTCACCCTTGGCAAACTGGTAGATACAGTACATCACCCAGATGCTGTAGAGGAGTAAAATCAACTGCGTGATTGTGCGGGCAATCGATCGCCAGTAGTGTTTTCGGAATCCTGTGAGACCCTTGGGGAAATTTCCGAACAAAGCCCATGCTTCCAATATAACTTTAATGAGCAAGATGCCCACGATGATGATGCCAATGACGATGGCGACGAGGAGCAGAACAGTCATGAATACATTGGAGGACGGAACGGTAAGTGACTCTGCGAAAGCCTCGATACCGGAAACCTTTGCGCGCATGCTGCTGACAGTCGATGAAGCGCCCGAGCCCTCGGTTGCGTTGCCTTGGCTGACGGAAACATCACGAATGATCAGAGCCAAATCATACAATTCTCGCTTGATTACGGTTGAATCAGCCCGCGCTGTGGACCCATCTTGGAAAACGAGAGTTGCGTTCTCAACAAATTGGATACTATCGTCGGTGAGATTGCCGCCGGTGGCATTTCTGAAACCGTCGATTGACTTTTGCAAGCCAACCCAAGGGATCAGTCCAGCCGAAAACCCGAAGTTTTTTGTGAAGCTGCGGTACACAGAAGGATGGTTGACAGACAACATGCCATTCATGGCCCATCCTTGCAGAACGCCCACCACTTCGGTAAAACTGGGACTTGATGTAGGACCTGCTGAGTGACCTCCTCCAGTCAATGCGGAGCTGGCAGCTGAAAACCCAGAAGCCATCAGCGCTGCACCACATATGCCCGCAGCGATATATGACACAGAGGGGACGCTGGCCGTCTTGCCGTTCGAAACATCGGATTCAACGCATCCTACGGCTTCGCCGGTATCTTTCTCATTAAGGTTAAGAGTAGCTTGGGCTGCAATGTCGGGTATTTGGAATGCTATCGATGGGACCATTCCGGCATATTTTGGTCCGATATCTTGCGTTCCCTTCGCAGAAAAGGAACCCGACGGTACTGTGACATTCGTGAGCTAGTTGTTGGTTGAAATTCAAGATCAGAAACTTACCTGGACAGAGATTGGCTACTTTGGTGCCTGCTTCGCACGGGTCAAACGAGTTGTGATAAACAGTGTATCCATATGCCACTACAGTCAGATTGGCCATGACTTTTTGTTCCTTTGTGCTGGTGCCAGCCACGTCAAACGTGACTGTTTGGCTTATAGAATCATAAGTTATGTCGTTTTTATTAATGATAATGCTGCTTGTGGTGTTACAATTCGTAAAGCCCGTCGTCGTCAAAACATTGGCACTTAGCACCCCCGAAGCCAATGCCGCTGCTGTCCATAATGCGCTCGTTCGCGTCCCCCACCTTAAGCCTGGGCGCGCCATCGTTGTAGCCAGATCGAAGGCGCTCGATTATCGGTAATTCTGGTGCTCACAACCGTGAGATGCGTAGTCGCGTGTATCTAGTGGTGGCAGGTTGTTTTGTTGTGATTGTATTACAATATTGTATGTTTAAATCCGTCTGATCGAACCAGAAGGTCGTGTGTCAATGCTCATTCCTGTTATGTAGGGTAGTCGGTTCCTGGATACAAAGAACAATGGAAAAGAACCTGTGAACATGAAAGAGTTCGAGCACAAGGACTCTGTGATAAAACGGCCGAGGATCAACCTGGAACGAAAGAAACAATAGCAGCAGGCTGCCTAAAGAAACTGCGAAAAGATCGGTAGTGGACTAAGTCTATATTCTCTGATGCTGATCAACGCCAGACATACCACCAGATTTGACAAGAACTCGCGAAAACGAAGATGGTGACGAAGAAACGGTACAGAGGAAACGAGAGAGGTTTGGAATTCATGGGTTAGTGACGGGGCAGCTGAAGGAGCGTGGTGGAATTAGGGTAGATATCAGCCCGTGCATGCAGAGTTGACAAGGACTGCTGGCGCCAGAACCACAGCAAACGAAGATGCAAGCCAGAAGAAAGAATGCAAGCAAAGTCCAAGGGCGGTGGACTGGCGGCGATGTAACAGACCACGACACGGTTCATTGCCATTTACTTTGAACCCTGAGGTACTGGTTGTCAGAGAGAGCAACAAAGGACCAGAAAACTTGAGGTCTCAGCCGCATGCACATTCCTCGTGCCCCTGAACGGATCTGATTTTCTTGCATGACGCAGCTTTGATTGGCTCGTTGGCCTGATTAGGAGCGCCATCCTAGCTTTTAGACAGGGACCCCTTGCTTAGCCCCAATGACGCGACCGTATCAATAGCCAGCCAATCCCCGTCTGTCCACCATCTGGATTCGGCTTGGCCCGGCTGCCCTGGCCGTTGCCGCCAACCCAGACGGTCCCTCTCGAAGTTAGGCTATTGGAGTGGCAATGGTTCCGGCACAGTAAGGTACCGAGTACACCGTATGGACAATCACTGGAGTGTGCGTTGGAGGGAGCCAAGCAGGGGAAGTAACCGACTTCATCCAGCATCAGTTAGTGTCAAGTACATGCAGCGGTATGAAGTTTTAGTACGCTACTTATCAACGCTATTTAGTAGGTCATGTACGATATCAACTCAGCTATCGAAGAGGTCTACGATACGACTGGATATCTCGCGGTACCTGCGGCCAGCCAGGTTTTCTTCCTCACTCAGGTCCCAACGGCATTTGAGAGCTGCTTTGAATGAATATCCTGGCAGACAATGCAAGATACTCATACTCATCCTACAGGCCTCCACAGAGTTTTCTACTACATGAGAGACGAGTGCAAAGCCGTGGGGATTGAGGTAGTGAATGTTGTGGATCAACACCACTCGAAGAATCTGACAGGCTCACCCTCTCGGCCAACTCGGTTCATCCACATACTCAATTTAATCCCGATCGGTATTCTTTCGAATATCTTGAGCCATCCAATGGTCTAGCTTAGTTCCTACTCCTTGGGTGGGCGTATGTCTCGCGCTAACATGCCATACCCCTGCAAGTTGAACAGCACTGGGAGACACAGTATCTATGCAACTGTGCCACCAGTTATTAGTCGGCCAGAACAGTCAGGGATTGAGGCGCTCCAGCCTCTACGGAGTGATGGAGACCTTCAACGTTGTGCGGACATCCACGCGCTACCAACGATTTCAACGGCTCATCTGGTGCCGGCAACTACCGGCAAGCGGTTCTGTATGACTCCAATAGATGAGCACAGCCAATCTTATGTTTCATGTCCATTTTGTGGGTGTGGGTCTCAATTGTTTACTTCACGTTCCTTCCATGCCCAGAGCAGCTCAGCAGCATTAATGTTCAATGCCGGCACCGATATGTGTTTACAGCCGTGTGCAAGTTGCAGATAATTCATACTGGTATCGTAATGTACTGTACCGGGAAAAACCTGCATTTAAGCTCCCACCTCGTGGTGGCTCCTTGGAATTGAGTTCTGCCAAGGGCCAGGATTTGTTAGATGCTGATTTTCCCACTCAAGGAAGATGAAAATTGGCGCCGATGTTTGAGATAAAAAGAGACGACATGCATTGACAAGAGAGAAACCATTCATCTCATCAGGTATCTTTTTGAAATGGCGTGGATCTTACTAAGAGCTTCTTATCAAAGTTGTGATGCCAGTAATTACCAGTACTTTAATGCGCTGATTTGAATGCTAGATGGTGGTAGACACGTCCAGAAAGCGAGATGACAACCACCAAGCATCGTGGTTTCAGTTCTCAAGCCCCTGCAAGGGAAATTCATGTACAGCATGGTGGCATCAATCAAAATGACCAACTGCTCCATTGATAAGTTTGATTTGGTAACTGATCAGATCCAAACCTTACTTCGGTTCAATATTTGATTTATAAGGGTAACATTCGCACGGGAAGGTTACTACAGTGGGTGGGCAAAAGTTCCGAGCAACAGTTATAGTTTTTCGCACCGAAATGCCCGATTTCAAGGCTGAATAATTGTTAGACGTCCACTCCGATTGGGGATATCCAAGTATACAATCTAAAGGTAATTTACTCGAACTACAACATAGTTGGATCGTAGGAAGTTTGGATGAAGCCAGCGAATGTTACATGTGGATGAAGTTGAACCAAGCATACTCTCACCAAAATTTTCACTAATTTGGTAAGGACGGGATTTGTGCCCAATTCAATTGATTGCAACTTTTGCTAGCTCCATTCAAACTTCCCACGATCCAACTATGATGTAATTCGAGTCAACCACCGTTAAGTTGTATACTTGGATATCCCCAATCGGAGTGGACGTCTAACAATTATTCAGCCTTGAAATCGGGCATTTCGGTGCGAAACGGCCAAATGCGACTTAATTCTGGCTTCTGGCTTTGTTATGTCGGCCAGTCTGCTCTGGATTCTATTCCTTCTTAGCTGGTTCGTGAAATAGATCTTCAGTCCCAGCTAGGAGGTGCTGCATCATCACTGTCTTCGCCCAGCCTATTGCCTCAGCACCCAAAGTTACGTTGTGTCCAAGTCCGATGTCTCAACCCCCTTCGAAAGCTGCAGTCGATGAAACGTAGTCCGCGTAGATATGCACTTCCGATTGCGCCACTCGTTACATGCAGGATGGCGTGACACATCCATGCCTGTCCCTTAGCTGCGTTCAATTCTAACACGATTAACTGGGTGATGATTCCATCCAGTTTTCAATGTACCTGGTATGCGACTATCGTTCATCTTCTGCAAACCCACCTGGCTTGAGCCCTTCACCAACTTGTTATTTCTTTTCGCTCTTGGCCTTTCTCTCTCTCTCCTCTAAGTATAAGTAGGTATGATACAGCCATGGTCGAACTCTTTCATGTGATTTCGAGCTCGTTGCACAACTTTTAACCCATACTACCGACATGCGCTCTCATACCAGCTCATCACCCATTCACAGGGAGCCATTCTCTTGACGTTTCTTTGCCACTATTAACGCACTTCAAATGGTCCATGGTGCGAGAAGTATGCCTTATCGACCGGAGCGATTGAGGCTGGAATGCCAAGCATCCCCGAAGGCCTCTGCATACACGAGGAATCATATGTACGAAAAATCAGTCAAAATCCAATGGCATTTTTTATCAATATTATCTTTGGTGGAAAACACATCGTCTGGGAAACGAAACATTCAGTTATTTATAACACTGGTGAAAATAATTTCCCACAATATAACCACACACTCAAGTCCAACAACACCGAAAAGATGGCATCAGGCTCAGTTGCTTCTGAACGAGGATCACACATACGTGATAGGTCGTGCCAGTCATACAGCTGGTTAAGTCTACGTCCTCTTTGGTCTTGCGAGGTTTAGTCCAGTATTCCAGCGGATATGCTAATATAGGGCAGCCAAGCGAAGAAACTGCTATACATTCTGAAAAAAGAAAGATCAAGGTGCATGCATTAACAGAGTATTTTACAAAACTGACAGAAAACAATGACGATACCGATGGCCTTTATGGTAGTGCTATTTTAGCGGCGATGCGACCTTTTATTGAAGATAGGCTGTGGCCTAAGACTGAGTGCTAACTATGAAGGCGACTCACTCTCCCGCGAAGCTCCAATTCAAGACCATCGATCCTTGAATCGGCCAGCTTCAACACAGGCTGACCATATATACACACTACGAAGATCCGTGCTTCAATCAAATAACACTTGTCGGCTCATATTTTCCCCACAATCTAACATCGCGCGGAAACATCAGTGTAAATACATGGCTTAGGCTGTGTGGCGGGAATAGGGGAAAATTACGGTTGGGCACGATTTCCAGTTGACTTGAATTAAACCACTTATCGAAGCGCAAAAACCTTCAAAGATTCCTCCGCCTCTGAATCATCCTCTTACGTGCGCGTGTGGATACCAAAGACAGAAGAAGTCTTGCTTGTGTCCGAGTCCCAACGATATTTTTTAAAATCCAGGTGACGGGCTTACTAAGCCAGGTCTAGAAGCGATGTCGGCCTTAGAGCCTGCCACTTAGGCGCCAAGCGGAAGTCACAAGACGCATCATGTTCTTATTGATTTCTGTCATTCAGGAACATCACGGTGCGCATAGGTTATGTAAAAACAAAAAACAAAAAGAAACCGCCCGCTAGATCATAAATACAACAGTCGTCACATTACCCCAACGCAATGCCATCCCAAACTCCTGCAGTTCAGATTATCCAAGCGTGTATCGTATAGCAGAGCAGTGAAAGAGGGTGAAACAGATACCTCTCGCAGTCACCTGAAACATACAAGAAGTCATCATCTCGAAAATCTAGGAGCCGAGGAAACTCGAACGTCTAGGCTGCGGTGACTGGGAGAAAGGCGATACCGAGCCTTGGGCACTATAGCATGGGGTAGCTTGCAAGTCCAAGTCTATCATGGGGCCCATAGACATCTGAACGTTATCCATATCCTGAGTTCTGAAAGGATCAAACAGAGGAAATGGCTCCGCGGGTGCCATTTGCACTTGGGCGGATATCGGTTGAGTGAATGATGACACCGTCATATTGGGGATGTTCGAGTAAGACTGTTGGTAGACCTCGGGCATAATCGGTAATAGAAAGTCTTGTCCCTGACCTCGGGGCATGGCGTTGTAAGAGACCTGCTGTTGCTGCGCGTACGATGAGAAGGGCAGTGACATGTTGGGTATCCCATGGGTGTTGAGGGCGCCGCTAATATGATTTCGAAATTCTCCTGGATTGGGGTTCGACCGAGCGTGAGGGCGGCCGGAATAGAACTTGCCTGGCCCCTTATCTGTAGGAGTCGGGGAAGAATCAAATGATCGTCGTGGTGGATCACGCGCTGGGCTGATCACTGTATCCTCTTGCAGTATTCTCTTGTTCACCAGTCCAACAACTGGGAGACAAATGTACTCCATGTGCTTAGCCAAGTGAACCGTCAATTTCTTCCAAGACGCGAATGTCTTTCCACAAAAGCGGCAAGGCTCGTCCTGTGGCCGGTTTGTGGTCTCAGCATGACAATGCTCGACCTTCTGCCATGTCTGATCTCCACCGCCGGCTTTTTTGACTGCTGCCTTGCTCTTCAGCTTCGGTTCTAGGAACTTGTGTTCCCTCACCAGATGTTGGAGGAAGTTGTCCCGACGGAAACACTCATGTTGACAGTCCTCAACATCGCAGACCCACCACTCGAGATGGCGATGACCCTCGTTTTCATGGCGAACCCAGTCAGCCTTCCTCTTGAATATTTTCGGATCCCTGCATCGCTCCCAGGTACAAGTGAAGGGCTGGATATCTTCGTGAACGTGCTTAGTCCAATCTGACGGCTTTTGAATTTTTTTAGGATGAAAACAAAGTTGACACTCAACACGGGCGGGCAATGTTTTGGTTGGGGGTACAGGAATCCCGGCTGGAAAACTCTCTGAGCTGATCATGCCTTCCAAAGGTGCTGACTCGTCGCTGGAGCAGGTTGGCCGTTCAACAAAATGGTCCAAACCGCGCGTGTCTAGAAGTCGTGATGATCCGCCGCCTTCCATGCATAGAGGCCCACAGTGGCAATTTTGAGATTTGACAGCTTTGAGGTGCTTTATCTTGAGATTCAGCAGACTCTTATATCGAGCTTCTAGCTGGTATGCAATCCGATCTACTAGAAAACTGTCATGATGAAGGTGAGGGTTAAGCCTGCGCACATGATCCTTGAAACCTTCTGGCGTCGGCTCGATGTCGTCTATTTCGTTCATGGGTACACACAGCTCCTCATCGTCCAATGGTTCGTCGTCGTCGTCTTCGTCTTCCGAGCCAGCAGGATGGCTCCTTGCCAATTGTGCCACGGGAAGCCCGCCCTGCCTTTTTAACATGCCAACCAGATTTGGGTGGGAGAACATCTCATCCGACTGTTTGGGCAACTCCGTCTTACTCCTGGGTCGCCGTAGAGAATTCCTGACAGATGACAAACCGAGAGGGCTTTTTGGAGCTGCCGTCGCTCTCGGCACAGGACTTATGGAATCACGTCGGGCTTGCGAGGTGCCAATCGAAGCTGCGCCGATGGCCATACCAGCAAGAGCCGTATTGAGACTTGGCTTGGCCTTTTGATGTCGACTCCAGCCATAACCTTGACGCATTGGCGACAAACTCTCGCGTGATTCGCGTCTGTCTGTCGCGACTAGGCCATCTGGTACTGCGGCCTGTGATCCGCTCCCCTTTCGCTTAAGAGCTTGGTTGGAGCTTTGGCGTTTTACCAGCCCCGAAACCATGCCTCGAATGCTTGGCCGCCTGTGAGGTGTATTATCATTCTTCATGGTAAGCTTTTTGAAAAGGTTGCCACTGATGACACCTTCCTCGTCCGCCAGACTGGGCATGCTACGTCGCCGCGTGCCCCATGTTGCGGCACGTGATAGAACGGAGTCATTGTCGCGGCACATCCTCTCGAACTTTTGGATTGCCGCCTGCGAGCTTTCAGGCTGATATCGAGTTGAATGAGGTTCAGAGATGGAATGAATCAAAGGCGCATCGTACCAGTTGCGACTTTGCCGCATGATGTCCAGATCAACCTGAGTAACCCCATCCCCGCTAATTTGTGTGTTCAGGTATACTTGTCCAGATACAGGTTTGTTTTCAGTCTGGTGTCCAAGTGTAACTTCGTCATCGTGGAGTGAATCGTCCTCGTCTAACGAGCCAGGAATCACCTGCGGAGAAGAATTCTGGTCATTGCCTGCGCCGGCAGCCTCGGATAACCATGTAGAAACGCTTGACAGACGCTCCTTTGATTGATGATGCTTGGCTAGTTGATTGATAGTTGGCGTCTGAGCAGACGAACGGACCTCGGGGGCAAGACCACGATGACCTGGTGTGGAGCTAGCCAACCACTCTCCTTGGTCGTCTCTCTCAATCGGAGCCATAGAATTTGTGGTCCCGATGGCCGTGCCGATCGATATGTCATCACTGCTCACGCCTGAGTCGTCATTTTTCGAAGTTTTGAAGTCCGTTGGTATTGAACCGTCGACATCATGGATCAAATTTTCTTCATTGTGATCCCACATGGAGACTGTCACGCGCGGACTGGGTACCACCATCATTTGCGATGTGAAGAGTTGACTTTCGTTACCAGACAGGCTCCTGCCATTACCGTTGGGTGCTACTGGTAGCTGGAGAGCTGAGCCAAAGGAGTCTAATGGTAAAGCGCCAGATACGTTCGGCGAGGTCATAGGGCTTGGAATGATAGAAGGATGCTCGGCGAAGTTGCCAAGACTTTGAGTATTAGGTCCAGGATCAAAATAAAACTCTTCCTTAGCAGCTTGTCCTTTCAAGACCCCAGTGATATCATCGT
>JAOYMO020008140.1:0-15921 GCA_025802455.2 Iodosphaeria phyllophila | reverse complement strand
CTTCAGCTGATTGGGGTGGCCAGTTAGAGCTCATGGCAATTGCCAATGTTTATGGTGTTGAGGTCAAGGTTGTGCAGCAGGCAGGGCGGACTGAGACAATATCACCCAGTGCGGCCACGAGCGAGAAAGATCAAAAGACGATTTGGCTGGCGTACTATCGACACCGCTATAGATTGGGGGAGCATTATAATTCACTACGGCCAAGCCCAAGTCGTGACTGCGAGCGGTTAAACTGATATTAAGACTAGGGAATCATATCAAGGTGAAGCTATGCTGCTTCCTCATACTCACCATCTTATCTGTGATATGTTTTCCTCACCAATCGATTACCCATGATGCATGTCAAGCCGATGCCGGACGGCCAGGAAACGGTGACTGATCTGAATCCGGGGGGTACTAATAGCTCTCCACTCAACATCTCCACCTGCCCCTCCATTCTCCATACTGCAGTCCTGTCAACGTCGACAAGGAAAATTTGTTGCCGCAAACCTGCCTAAGACGGAATAGAATTATTTTTTCCTCAGTTAAAAACTCGATTGATTTCATGTGACTAAGAGTTGTTAGAAACCCCATCTGAAAACTTCTGGGTACCTGGTCGATAAAACAGAGTTTCCAACCTGTCCCGGTACTGTACGGACGACGCATATTCAGCCAAAATCAGGTACAAGCTCGTCTCTCCCCAAGTACCTTGACTAGAGGGTAGATAGGCTAGTAAGTAGGTAGGTATCGGTATCTCAAGGTTGCGCCGCCAAGAGGCAGCACAGCAGCGCCAAAAAAAGAGGTGAACACAAAGGCGCCCAAAAAGAGAAGAGACCCTTAAATGCGACGCGTGCTCCCTCTTCCTCTCCCCCTCATCCTCCGTGGTCAACACAAACAGTCCCTATACTGCACCACCGTGTGTCTGTCTTCACTGTCACTGCCGCAATTGGTCGGCAGCCGCTGCTCTCCTCGTTCGCCCTGGCCCCGGTTGCGGTCCATCATGACGCTGGCGAGGAGTCTGGACGGTAAGGCCATTGCGGCCCGCATACGCGGGCGCATTGGCGCTGAGATCGAGGAGCGCCAGGCTACGAACCCGAGGTATCGGCCTTGTTTGAAGATTGTGCAGGGTGAGTGGTTTCGTCACTGGGGTCTTTCGGTCGTGGGGCTTTTGTGCCATTGGCTTGTTCCTTTGGTATGATATCGATGGGCTGACTTTTGTGAAACTTCGTTGCGGGCTTTTCAGTCGGCAGTCGGGATGACTCTTGTAAGTTGTGGCGCTTTTGATTAGTGGCTCTTCCCAATGGATTGGTGCGACTATCTTCACTATCATCGATTACTATGACCGTTACACGGTCATCAGGGTTTTGTAACTCAAGGATGCAGCGAGCTTGTATATCATGCAGTTGCGTGGCTTTGCATGTGTATACTAGCCACCGGCACGCATGGGGTGGTTTACAAGGCTTGCATAGGCGTCTTGTCTAACGACAACATCATGCTGCCTTTTCAAGCTGTCCTTCATGTTCCTCGCCACTAATACGAAACAGCGACCTACGTTCGCATGAAACTCAAGGCCGCAGAAGAGGTAAGCCCGCAGTTACTATGGTTGCTGCACATATCAACCATCCCGTACGGTGCATATTCCCTTCTAACCGTATCATAGGCCAAGATCCGTTGCGAGCTGCTCCACTATCCCGAGGACATTACAGAGGGCGAACTCTTGGCCAAGCTTCACATTCTTAACAATGAAGCAGAGACGCACGGTATATTGGTCCAGCTACCGCTACCCAAGCACATTGACGAGTATAATGTCACATCAGCTGTAGACAACGAAAAAGATGTCGACGGCTTCGGCGCCAAAAATATTGGTGAGCTCGCCAAGAAGGGCGGCCGGCCCAGTTTCATCCCCTGCACACCCAAGGGAATCATGGTCCTGCTGGAAGAGGCGGGGGTGGACTTGAAGGGCAAAAACGCCGTCGTTCTTGGACGCAGCGACATCGTCGGTAGCCCCGTTAGCTACTTGCTGAAAAACGCCGACGCTACCGTAACCGTTTGCCACTCCAGGACGCAGGACCTCCAGGACCACTTGAAGAAGGCCGATATTGTCGTGGCCGCGATCGGCCGCGCCAACTTCGTGAAAGGAGAGTGTCTCAAGCCGGGCGCAGTGGTGATTGACGTGGGAATGAACTACATAGCCGATTCGACCAAGAAGTCCGGCCAGAGGTCTGTGGGAGATGTGGATTTCGCGTCAGCCTCCGAGGTGGCATCCATCATCACGCCTGTTCCCGGCGGAGTTGGGCCCATGACGGTAGCCATGCTTTTGCGCAACGTGGTGGATGCGGCGACCATCTACTTCGACCGACAGAAGCTAAGACAGATGACGCCCTTGCCTTTGAAGTTGCAGACACCTGTGCCCTCTGATATTGCCATCTCTGGGGCCCAGGTCCCGAAGCAAATTACTCAGATCGCACAGGAAATCGGCATTGCGCCGAGCGAACTAGAGCCGCACGGTTCTTATAAAGCCAAAGTCGATCTCGGCCTGCTGAAGCGTCTAGAGCACCGCCGGAATGGTCGGTATGTGGTTGTCACTGGTATCACGCCCACGCCACTAGGGGAGGGCAAATCAACGACGACGATGGGTCTTGCACAGGCTCTGGGTGCTCACCTTGGCCGTATCACGTTCGCCAATGTGCGACAGCCAAGCCAAGGTCCAACGTTTGGCATCAAGGGAGGGGCGGCCGGAGGTGGTTACAGCCAAGTGATTCCCATGGACGAATTCAACTTGCATCTGACTGGTGATATCCATGCGATCACAGCGGCCAACAACCTGCTTGCTGCTGCCATTGAGACTCGTATGTTCCACGAGAACACCCAAAAGGATGGCCCTCTATATAGGAGACTGGTAGCCGAGAAGAATGGGAAGAGACAATTCGCGCCTGTCATGTTTCGACGCCTGAAGAAGTTGGGCATCGAGAAGACGGACCCCAACGAATTGACACCCGAAGAGATCACGCGTTTCGCCAGACTTGACATTGACCCGCAGACCATCACATGGAGACGAGTGCTGGACGTCAACGATCGCCATCTCCGCGGTATCACAGTAGGGACTGCCCCCACGGAAAAGGGACAAACTCGCGAGACCGGGTTCGATATTTCGGTGGCCAGCGAGTGCATGGCCATTCTCGCCATGAGCACGTCTCTGGCAGACATGCGAGAGCGCCTGGGCCGTATGGTCATCGCATCTTCGAGGTCGGGCGACCCTGTCACTTGCGACGACATTGGTGCCGGCGGCGCTCTGACCGCTCTCATGAAAGACGCCATCAAGCCCAATCTCATGCAGACACTGGAAGGCACACCCGTCTTCGTCCACGCCGGTCCCTTCGCCAACATCTCCATCGGCAACAGCTCCATCCTCGCCGACAGGATGGCCCTGAAACTCGCCGGCACCGAGCCAGACGAGGACCATAGCACCAAGACGGGCTTCGCTGTAACCGAAGCCGGTTTCGACTTCACAATGGGTGGCGAGCGCTTCTTCAACATCAAGTGCCGCGCCTCCGGCCTCGTCCCCGATGTCGTCGTCATCGTTGCCACGGTACGCGCGCTCAAGGTCCATGGAGGCGGGCCTCCGATCGCGCCCGGTGCACCCCTGAACCCTGTCTACAAGGAGGAGAACGTGGATATCCTCCGCAAGGGCTGCGTCAACCTTGCCAAGCACATCGCCAATGCGAAGTCCTTCGGCTGCCCCGTCGTCGTCGCCATCAACAAGTTCGTCGCGGACACCGACGCCGAGATCGCCACTCTCCGCGACGAAGCTATCAAAGCCGGCGCCGAAGACGCCATCCTGTCGAACCACTGGGCGGAAGGCGGCAAGGGCGCGGTGGAGCTCGCCAAGGGAGTTGTGGCGGCGTCCGAGAAGCCCAAGGACTTCAAGTTCCTGTACGAGCTGGACGGCGGATCCGTGCAGAGCCGGATGGAGACGATTTGCAAGGACATGTACGGAGCGGCTGGCGTGGAGTTCTCGGAGCTGGCGCAGCAGAAGGTGGACACGTATACGAGGCAGGGGCTAGGCAACCTGCCCATTTGTGTCGCTAAGACGCAGTACTCGCTCAGTCATGATCCGGACTTGAAGGGTGCGCCGACTGGGTTCACGGTGCCGATCCGCGATGTGAGGATGGCGGCGGGCGCAGGGTATTTGTAAGTTTGGTTTTCTTTTGGTTTGAATCTTTCCCTTCCCTCTCTGGATTTGGATGTGACGGAGATTGGACACGATGAGAACTGACGGGCTTGGAAATACAGATACGCCCTTGCGGCTGATATACAGACGATCCCCGGCTTGCCGACGGCGCCGGGCTACTTGAACGTGGATGTGGATACGGAGACGGGGGAGATTGACGGGTTGTTTTAGGCGCAGAGGTCGATAGCGGACAGCAGGTAGGAGGAAAGAGCTTGAATGTGTGGGCTTTGGGCACGGCGGAGGATGTATGATACGATGACACCGGGGGGCTCGAACGGCATGGACGAAAAGGAGGCAAGAGTTTTTCAAGTTTCAACACCAGATTTGAAACGAGGAATAGAAGACATCACAAGAGGATGACCATGATCAGTATATGCAACTTGTGAATTGTTGAGACAGCGCTGCCCGGGAGAGCGCCCTGGGATAACATCTGAAGGGTTTGACGGTGTTTTGATATCTTCTCTTCTCGGCCTACAAATTAGCTGGGAGGTGTGGAAGTATTTGGCCTTCGATGAGAAACGCATCTTGATATAATTACCTGCATGTGATGATCCAGCAGCAGAATATCAAATTCTCCCTGTTCGTGACTACCATCACGGAATCACACTCTCGTCTTGAGATTCTCATCCTGGTTGCTCGGAGAACTACTGACTTCCAAATGGACATGCACGTGTTGAATATACAAGAGCCTTATTCGATGCGGCCACAACGGAAGGAGAAAATTCGACATCACTGGCGACTAGTTACGGTTGCTTGAGACTGCCAGGATATGGATGCACGACCGGTATCTAGCTTGGGTTAGGGTTTATCAGGGCGCAAGCCTCGAATCTTCACATGAAAGAGCAACTTAGCGTTGTATCGCAGCGGATGACTCATGCATGCAGCCATTTCCCTGCCGGCTCAAACCGACCGTAGGTCCGGGCGAACCATTTTCCGCTGCCCCGCGTCCGCCAATGCCTGCACAAGTCAACTTTTTGGCCTGCCCCACGCACAGTTTCGCCGTGGGCGTCGTCGCGAAAGGATTAATCCATCCAGCAATTTCGAGCTGCAATCGCAAACCCCCATTGCGACCAACAAGCGAAACCAGCGAAACCAGCGAAACGAACGAAACGAACGACCCCCCCATATCACACGATCGAGCGAGAGAGAATACATCGAGTACGCAGAATTAGCGCTAATCGGCCACGATGAGACCTATCCTGCTCTCGGGCCATGTATGTTTGCGTTGTGCTTCCCCTGCCCCATGGCCGTTCCGGTGCTGGTGATGTTCTGGGGATTTTCCAAGCAGACAATTGTTTTCTTTCGCTTCGGCTCTTGCTGACTGTGTGGACAATAGGAGCGTGCCCTAACGCAGATCAAGTATGGCGACCCGTCCCAGCCAAACCAGAACACAGTTACCGCAGCAAAGGGAGATAGAGGGACAGAGAGAGAGGACTTACTGACTAACATGGGAACCCCTTCGCAACCACAGATTCAACCCCGACGGCGATCTTCTCTTCTCCGTAGCCAAAGACCAGCACATCTGCGCGTGGTACGCGCACAACGGCGAGCGGCTGGGCACCTACAAGGGCCACGTGGGCGCGCTCTGGACGGTGGACGTGGACCACACATCGACGTTCCTGGCCAGCGGCAGCGCGGACAACACGATCCGGCTGTGGGAGGTGCGCACGGGGCGGTGTCTCAAGACGTGGGATTTCCCGACGGCGGTGAAACGCGTCGAGTTCTCCGACGACGGCCGCCGCCTGCTGGGCGTCACCGAGAAGCGCATGGGCCATATGGGCACCATTGTCGTCCTGCCCATCATCCCCAGCGTCGAGGCGGAGCAGAGCGACGAGAAGGAGCTTACCATTGTCTGCGATGAGAGCAAGGCTACCGTGGCCGGGTGGAGTTATTTGAATAAGTATATTATTGCGGGGCATGAGGATGGGAGTGTGAGCCAGTATGATGGGAAGGTATGCGTTTCGTTTCGTTTCGTTCCTTTCCCTTACTTTCTAGCTCCGAACCCCCTTAACCTAAAATCAAACTCTGATTAAAGATAAATAACACCCCGTGAAGAGCGGAGAACTCCTCGACAACATCCCCGTCCACGAACTCAACCAACAAGTCACCGACCTGCAATGGTCGCCAGACCACACCTACTTCATCACGGCCTCCAAGGACAAGACGGCCAAGCTCATCGCGTCCCGCGACCTCGAAGTCCTCAAGTCGTACCCGTCCGACACGCCCCTAAACTCGGCCACGATCACGCCCAAGAAGGACTACGTCATTCTCGGCGGCGGCCAGGCCGCCATGGACGTGACCACCACGGCGGCCCGCCAGGGCAAGTTCGAGGCCCGCTTCTACCACAGGATCTTCGAGGACGAGATCGGTCGTGTGCGGGGCCATTTCGGCCCCCTCAATACGGTCGCGGCTGCCCCGAACGGTAAGACGTACGCGTCGGGTGGCGAGGATGGCTATGTAAGGGTGCATCATTTCGATAAGGGGTTTTTCGATTTCATGTACGAGGTTGAGCGGGAACGGCAGAATCAGATACAGACGCAGACGCGGATGTGAGAGGAATGGATGGATGGACGGATGGTACGAAGGTAGAGCTGCCCCTGAATCTGGAATAGTCGTGAGGTCTAAGTCTGACTGCGCTGAAGGTGAGGTGGGGTGAGCCTAAAGTGAGCTTTACTGAGTGTGGCTGGGGGTTCGGTTAAACTTCAGCAATGCTAACTAACACCAGCTCCTTAAATCACTCTGTCAACGTCTCGCGATTTCATTTTAGCCGCAATACGAGCTGAACGTCGCACGCCTTTGGATGTGTGATGTGACTCTTGTTGTTCCTAACAACTGTCTTGATGCGGGGTGATCGCCTCGGTCCTCCCTACTATGTAGAGTGCTTTAGTGGCTAAGACTCGGTCTGCAGCCTGTGGTGATCCCGATTTCACACACGTGGCACGAGGCGCTGTTTTAGAGTATAGTAAGCCTGACCGGCTTATCTACTTTCTCGAGCCTGAATACCGACCACATAGTCTGGTCTTACTCGGATGTGGAGAACATGACCCAACATCATAAGGCGGAGAGTTCGGGGTAGGCTCGGATAGTGTATCCCCCTCCAGTACCGTAGCTGTACGTCGTATCCGCCATAGAGTCTAGGCAGTTTTGCACATATTAAGGTTGACGATAACTTGTAATCTACGATAGCTATGTAGAGCTACCGTAACTGTAAAATTGGTAGAGTCCTGCGCGGTAGCAACGTATGGAGTCCAGTTAAGGTTGTAGGGAGACGTTGTCTAGGCGATGGGTAGACTGCCACAAGGCTGGAGCTGATATCTTTATGACCCTTCTGGGGCTACCTATGTCAGCTGGATATCATGTGCTCTCTGACGTGAGGCGGCCAATGATGGTGGTAACTTTTTATCCGAAGTTTCCCAGTCTCTAAACGAATCAGACTCATCTTGACCTGGCTGCTGCGGGTTGCTTGAATCTTGGCCGGCCTCCTTCCGACGATTACTGCTGCAGAAGGTCTATGGAACTGCAGTGGGGCTAGTCAGCAGGTCAGCTGACTGCCCCACAGCGGGGCTTGCGAGGGGGTTGCTGTGTATGTACTGGCACTGCAGCCCAGTGCGACTGCTTCTACATTCCACACTGACAGTCAGTCTTTTCTTTTGCAGTGCAACCGCCACCCAATTGACCCACTTGCCAATAGGTATACAGTACTGTGTAACCAGAACGCTCCTTCTCATTGCAACGAGAGCCTGAGTAGCGTAATTGGCAGCGCGCCCGTTTAGGGTTCGATTTCCAGTTCACATACGGGAAGCGGAAGTCGCAACGGGGGAGGGGGGAAGCCACAAGGGAACGAACAGGAGGCTTGGGTTGGATTCCAAGTTCAGGCTTGTGCAATAGGGAATTACGCTAAAAGAAAAATAGGGGCCGCGCAGCGGTCTAACGCAATTGCACACAAAACAACGAACAAACACACACACTCTGCACACACGTAATCGATCAAACCAGAGGGCACGATCAATGTAGCCCTTCCTCGCGTAGCAGCCCTTCCTCGCAATCAGGCCAGTCGTAGTCATCGTCGTCGTTTTGTTGCTGCAGGCCCTCGCAGCTGAGAATGAAGACAACAAAGTCCTCTTCTGAGATATCCCTGCCTTCCAAAGTCGCAGAACGCTGTGAACCGAGAGCGTGATTCTCGGCGTTCCTCAGGCATATAGTTTATGGACCAGCAGCCTTCTTTGCCACAGACGAAAAACATTTCTTCTTGCGATCGTCGCTTCGGTGAAGTATTCGGGGTTTGTCGTGGTCCCGGAGCAGGTGGAAACTGTTGATGAACGATACACGTCCCATTCCTTTCAGCCCTCCTCGCATCTCAGGAACGTCTATCCACCATGGCAGATTATTCTCGGTCCAAGATCATCGAAGATCATCCCATTGGAAAAGGTCTTGATGCCTTCCACGCTTCTTTTAATGCAGTCTGTGAAGACAAGAGGATGCCGTGCACTCCAGAAGCGCTTGATCAACTTGACCAAGAAGGTATGACAAGCCAACCAGGTTGTGGTGTGCTCTCTGACCAGTATACAGATATACAAAATCTCACTGTCGGTCTTCTCTCCGCTCTGCGAAACACGCCCGCCCCTGGTTTCCTACCCTCGGGGACGGGTCGTGGTACCCTTCGAAGCGACCTTCTTCGGCTTGAATATTTACTCGCCTTGGGCGACAACGACCTCGACCATGTCTGCCCTCTCCTCAAATCAGCTATCACGGATGCTCCAGACGATGCACATATCTGGGATCAAGCCTACCGCGTCGTCATCGAATCCACCCCCCCCCCCCAAGCGATAGCATCTTCCCTCCTACAAACTCTTTGGGTACGTAGAACGAGCAGCTTCGTAAATTCCTCAGAATACCGTCAAGATGTGGACAGGATCCTCAAGCAGGAACTCGGCGGTGTTCTCCATGTCGGGCTTTCTGAGTTCCGCAAAACATACTTTGGACGGGTGGCAGGTCTGGAGAAAGCATCTGAGGCCGTCTTCAAACATTGCACGATGGGCAGCCATCCACTCTTCAGCGAAGGGTGGAGCGGATGGCCGAAAAATGCGAATGAAGTTGACGTGTTGAGCTGGTTTGCGGACGTGTGCAAGAAGCTGGCGGCATTCGCAAAGGACCTGGCAAAAGACTTCGCAAAAGACTACAGATGGAACCCGATAGACCAACGAAGGCCCTTGGTACAGCCCAACAGGCCAATCGATGGTTCCACAGGGGAACGCAAACTTGACGTCGGCTTCGTGGACGACGCCAAGGCTGAAAAAGACTCTCGACGCCACTGGTCGCAGATACTTGTTCCGGGCGAGTTGCAGAGCAATCCATTAGCCGACAAGACGTCAAAGGCATGGCTTGATCTTGGGAGATACGCAAGGGAAGTCCTCGCCGCTCAAGACACTCGTCGCTTCGTCATGGGATTTACTCTCTGTGGATCTGTCATGAGAATATGGGAGTTTGATAGGTTGGGGGGAGTTGCATCCGAGCATTTCGACATCAATGAAGATGGACTGCAGTTCGTCTTTACCATCCTCGGCTTTCTTTCCATGAGTAAGGAGGAGCTTGGCTTCGATCCAACAATCTTGACGGCGAATCACAAGCGATTCATCGAGATCGAGCGGCATGGCTCAACAGAGCGCCTCATCATTGACAAGGTAATGCAACGCACACGTTGCGTAGCTGGCCGGGCTACGACTTGCTGGAAAGCCCATCGCGAAGGACAGCCACAGACACCGCTTGTCATCAAAGACTCGTGGCAGTGCCCCGAACGCGATGAGGAGGGCGAATTGTTACGCGAGGTAACTGGTCAAGACGTTCCCAACGTAGCGCGATACTACTACCATGAGACTGTTCAAGCACACGGCGCGAATGATGATATTCGTAGCAACGTTCGCGGAGGACTAGATGTCACCTCAGCTACAAACTACCGGCCGGAACGCTCGATGCCGCCCCCAACTATGAGAAAGATCGCATCTGAGACTTTGCGAAGAGCCCGCAGCAGCGGCCGTAGCAGCAGCCGTAGCAGCAGCCGTAGCAGCGGCCGTAGCAGCAGCAGCCGCGCTGCCGGCAAGAAGCGATCATCTAGCCAAATTGGCACTGGCGCCCCTCGGCCCCCCAGCAAGCGGTCCAGGAGTTCGGCATCTCCAATCAAGGCTGACAGTGACGCACTATCGAATCGGGTGCATCGACGAGTCATTCTCCGTGACTATGGAAAGCCCATCTACAAGGCAACCTCTCCATCGGCTCTCCTCACAGCATTCGAGGGCTGTATTCAAGGACATGAATCATTGTGCAACGCTGGCTTCCTACACAGGGACATCTCCATCAATAATCTCATGATCAATGAGGACGACGATAACCTCTCCTGGCCTTCATTCTTGATTGACCTGGACCTCGCCGTCAGAGAGCGGCGAGCTGGCGCTTCGGGAGCAAAGGGCAAGACCGGCACGAGGGCCTTCATGGCAATCGGGGTTCTTCTAGGCGAGCAACACTCCTTTATGCACGATATCGAGTCATTCTATTGGGTCCTGTTCTGGATATGCGTCCACTATGACGGGCCGAATAAGACTAGAGTTGTTCCTGCCTTGGACCAATGGAATTACATTGACATGGATTCGTTAGCAGAGTTAAAGAAGGGAAAAGTGGTTGATGAAGAAGACTTCATCAGATTCGCAGAAAACGACTTCACACTATACTACCAGCCACTAGTACCTTGGATGAACAGACTACGAAAAGTAGTGTTTCCGAATGATGGGAGGTGGAAGAGAGAGGACAAAGGATTGTATTCTCGGACAAGGGAGATCATGGCCGAAGCTCGAGAGGATCCGAAGGCGTCGGGCGGAGAAGATGGATAGCCTCGCGGTTTTGCTGCAGTTAGCTGCTTTCTTGTGTTTGTTAGCCGGGGGGGAAGGGGGGGGAAGTATTCTTTGGCGCTTCCCTATTCTAATACCGGTACGGAGCAGACCCGAACAGGGGCACACATTGTGGGATCGGAGAATTAGGAGTATCATGTAACTTGTGCGATAGAGCAGTCTTTACCAATGAATGCTTGGGAATACCATAGATAAACAGGGGAGAGAGCCAGCGCATGTGTTAGAATCAGTCAATGAATCAAGGTCGCTCTCATCTACTTAACAGACTCTGATCATCGTGACTTGGAGTCCCGAGTTGGGTGATACGGACTAATCAACGTTCCAAGACAACAAACACAATGTGCCCAAACTTTCGTTCTCTTGTGAATACCCCCGTATAGTAGTAGTGGTATCCGCTCGGATTGTTTGCTGTTTTAGACGACTTGGCAGCCGGGGTTGGCTTACCGGTATATCATCAGGGAGGTACGGCGTGGACTAGGAATCGGGAGGGCCAGCAGCAGCCGCCGCCGGGAAGTCAAAAGAATTTCTACGTCCCCCCCCCATACCCGGGCACCAGCTTCGTTATGATCATGATCATAACAAAGCCATATTTTGAGTTGCGATTGCGCTGTTGTCTAGCTACCGGTATCAGTCCCGTATCAGATGTGTGGCTAGAGTAAAAGTTACTTCTTCCCCCTACCTTGATGTCCCGAGTTCCCCATCACTTCCAGTTCAACGAGGAGCACGATCACCGTCACAACTACACAGCCCCACCGTGGTCCGCGAGAAATAGGAACAGGACAAGGAGGAGAAGAAAATCACAAAGACCACACATTGGCTCTGCCTTGCCTCTACCTCGGAGTAAGAAAGAAACACCAGACGCCCATTCCAGACAGAGAGTAGTCGATCCGATGATCAACCCTGCCGTCCGTACCTTTACCATACCATAAATCCTCCCCTCCCAACCCCACCCCATCCCATTCCCAGCATAACATTATAAGCACAATCACGAGAACCCCCGCTGCAAAGAACCTCCACAAGACTAGCAGCGCTCATTTCTTCTTCCCCTTGCCCTTGCCTTTGGCGGCGGCGGCCGTGGTAGCCGGGGCAGCGGGCGTGGCTACGGACGAGGAGGCCTCGCTGGAAGCGCGGGAAGACTGGGCGGATTTGCCGCCAGCTTTGACGCTGTCGAGGGCTTTGTTCTGTTTTGAGTGGGAGGGAGGGAGGAGAGACGGGTTAGTCAGATTGTATGTATGTATGCAAGATTTGTCTTAGGAAGAAGCCTGTAGAAATGGGATAGAGAAATGGGATAGAGAGATAGAGGGAAGAAAAAAGAAAAAAAAAAGAAAAAAAAAAAAAGAGAGAGACGGCTCATACCTTGACCCCATTCTTACTCTTCTTCTTGGCCGGTCCAGCCCCCACACTCTCTTCATCGCCGTCTTCCTCCTCGACCTCGCGTTTACCCCCCTTTGATCCCGCACCACCACCAGCGCCAGCCGCTCCATTGCTCTTACTCACAACGCCATTCATCTCCTCAAACTCCTTCACCACGGCCGTCAGCAGCGTAGTACAACGGCGACTAATCTCCGTCGGGGTGCGGCTCAGAAAGAACCAATCAAAGCGGAACAAATGACTCTCATGGATCTCCTTGCGAATGGTCTCATGCACACCCTCGGTATCGAGGCCGTGGCGGTCGAGCATGACGAGCAAGAAGCGGTCCTCCTCCTCCGTGTAGACCTTCTTGTTGGTGGTGGAGATGGAGTAGCTGATCTTCATCTGCTGCAGGGGGACTCGGTACTGGGCCAGCTTCTTGCGCAGCATCTTGCGCTGGAGCTCCGTCTTGCCGCGGCGGTCCTCGCCGGCCTCGATGGCCTGCAGGTGCTTGGCGTAATCGGCCACCTCGGTATGGCGCTGCCAGAAGACCTTGGCAAAGGCCTTGACGTCGGCCGTGGTCTTAGATTCGATCTCGTCGGCGATGCGGTCGTGGTTCTGTTTCCCGTGCTTGGCGGAGGCGTTGATGAATTGCTGGAAATCGCGCCTGTTCCATTCGCCGAAGCCCTGGGTGGAGAGCTTGGCCTTTTCCTCCTGCTCGGCTTCGGTCAGGGGAACGGCATTATCGATTTCCTGCTGTTCCAAAGCGCGCTCTGCTTCGCGGTCTTGGAGGGTATCTTGGTCGCCGTCGGCAAGGGGGACTTTGTAGCCGATCTCCTTGCGGTAGTAGGCGGTCTCGCGGTCCTGCAGCTCGCGGAGACGCGGGGGATGGAACTGATAATCGTGAACCTGGACTTGTTTCGGGGCACGGGGGGCCTTGGGTTTAGGCTCGGCTTTGCCAGTGGTGCCGTAGATGGCCTGGCGGTAGAACTTGTCGACGGAGTAGGACTGTTCTTTACGCTCGCGCTTGGACGGGTTGATCCAAGTGACGGCGATGTCCTTCTTCTTGTTGTCGAACTTCTCGCCGTTCCATTCGTAGGCTGATTCGGAGGAGAACTTCTGGAGGTCGTCGAGACCCAGCTTCTCATACTTGTGGTTGAGCTGCTTGGTACGGTTCTCGCCCGCGGCCAGGATAGACTCGAGGTCGTCCTCGTTGAGGTTAGATCCCTTGGCGGCAAGTAGTCCGGTGCCACCTTTGGTGGAGAAGACGTTCTCGGCACCATGCTGGATCATGCTGAGGAGCTCGTCTTTGCCTGCAGGACCCTTGGCGGCAGGGTGAGCGCGACCTTGCTGGATGACGAGCTGGTCGAGACGGAGTTTCTGGGCAGCGCGCTCCAGGACTTTCTCCTCGATGGCGTTCTCGGTCACGAAGCGGTAAACGACGACCTGCTTGGTCTGGCCGATACGGTGGGCACGGTCCATGGCTTGCAGATCGGCCTGGGGATTCCAGTCGCTGTCGTAGAGGACGACAATGTCGGCCGAAGTCAGGTTGATGCCCAAGCCGCCAGCGCGCGTAGTGAGCAGGAAGATGAACTTCTCGGAGCCGGGCTTGTTGTACTCGTCGATGGCGGCGATACGGTCCTCGTGGGCAGTGCCACCGTCAATGCGGCAGTACTTGAAGCCGCGGAAGACGCAGTAGTCTTCCAGGATATCGAGCAGACGACTCATCTGAGAGAAGATTAAGATGCGGCTGTCCTGTTTCTGCATGCGCACCAGAAGCTTGTCGAGAAGGGCCATCTTGCCCGAGTTGAAGACCAGATGCTCGTCCGTCGTGTAGGGAGGGCCGGGCTCCGCTCCTTCAAACAGGTAAGGGTGATTACAGCACTTGCGCAGCTGCATGACAATGTTCAACAGCCGCGTCTTGGACTCGCGCTTGCCGCCCGCACCATTGACCGCATCGATATCCTTCTCCAGGATCTTCTGGTACCATTTGACCTGCATCTCTGACATGCCAATGTACAGATTGACCTCCTTCTTGGGCAGCAGGCTCTTCTCCACGTCTGACTTGACGCGACGGAGCAAGAAAGGTCGGAGAACTCGGTGTAGCTGTTGCACCACCGTGTCCTGGTCTTGATCCTGACCGGAGAACCACTGATCAAAAGCATCGGCATCTCCGAAAACATCAGGCAGCAAAAAGTTGAGCAACGCCCAGAGCTCGTGAAGGTTGTTCTGGAGCGGCGTACCAGTGATGAGCAAACGGTTACGCGAATTAAACATGCGGATGACCTGCGATAGCGAAGACTCTTCGTTCTTGATGCGATGCGCCTCGTCAATGATTATGTACTCCCAAGCGAACTTCTTCAGATGTGACTTCTCTCGCAGAATCATCTCGTAGCTCGTAACGCAAACATCGAACTTCTCATCGATGAGCCGCTCGTTAATCAAATTGTGACGCTCCTCTTTGGCGCCTTGCAGCACCAGCACATTCACCTCGGGCGTCCACCTCTCAAACTCGCGCTTCCAGTTGTCCAGCGTAGACTTGGGCACCACCACCAAGTGCGGGCCTTTAATGTCCATGATATGTCGTAGATAGCCCAGGAAGGAGATGGTCTGCAAGGTCTTGCCGAGACCCATCTCATCCGCCAGAATGCCCGAAATGCCATTCTCATGTAGCGAAATCATCCAATTCAGTCCAGCAACCTGGTAATCTCTCATCTGCCCCTGGATGTAGGACGGCGACTCGCGGAACATCGTCTCTGCTGACCCACCATGCCGCTCGTCCTTCAGTAGCTCCGCATCTTCTTCGGCTTCCGTGCGGCGCACCCGGCCAGTAGCCGCCCCGCCTTGCCGGTCACCCTTCTTCTTCTTGGACGCCGCCTGCTCCTCGTTCTGCCGGTCAATCTCTACCATGATGTCGCGGATCTTGGGGTTGGGGTTCGTCTCGATGAAGTGCCGGAACAAGTCCGTCAGCCCCAGCAGGTAACGGAATCGCCGGATACTGTCATCTTCCTTGGACTCGCCCAGCAAGTCGTGCTTCTTGCCGAAGATGCTGCGCCGGAGCTGGTTAGCCTCTGATCGCTTTTTGCGCCCGTCTATGATGTCGCCTGCGACGCTGCTAGCTGTCGTCGTGTTCGCGTTCGTGTCCGAGTCCGAATAATCTGGCGTATCCACTTCCATATCTTCGCCTGACCCGCGCGTTTCCGCTGCTGCTGCTGCTGTTGCTGTTGCTGTTGCTGTTGCTGTTGCTGTTGCTGTTGCTGTTGCTGTTGCTGCCGCTGCTGTTGAGGTTTCCGGCGCGTCGGTCATGGATGCATCGTTGTCAGTGTCCGCCGCCGCCGCATTGGCCGGTTGTGATCGAGGCGCTGCCATCTTTTTTTTCTTTTCCTCTTCCTTTTTTTCTCTCCTCCTCCTGTCTATCTGAGCAATGTGTCTGTGTGACTTTCCCCGTCTTATATTATCCGG
>JAOYMO020008057.1:0-15934 GCA_025802455.2 Iodosphaeria phyllophila | reverse complement strand
CAAATCAGTCGAGGTTGAACACACTTGAGATTTGTGTAGAAATGATTGCGCCTGCAACCGCGCCGCCACAAAAAGGGCATCCAGCCCCTCTAGCCATGCAAAACCCTTCACCGCCCACACGATGTCTGACTTCTTTCATAATAGACGTCGTCACATGGCACCGAGATCCTCAACGTAGCGTGATACAAGCTGAGATTCCCCAATTGAAGTTATTGAGAAGACACATGGTAGCATTGGATTGAGTCCCACAGTAAAACCTGGTATCCCGCTGCGATCCCACCATCAACACATCAACCTACCTTCAACTAAAGCACAGGAAATAGCCTCGTTAGGAAGAACTACGACGCTCGCACACTACGAAAAGTCTTGTCATAAATTTGTCCACTAATAGGTTTAACTTCGGCATGGTGAATATGGTGGACCCGCGTGTCCTGGTTTGCGGCCTCGTCCTGCTAGGGTTGCACATCGATTGTACAATTATTCAGGAGCCTCAACATACGCGATCCTCAACTGGAACCATCCATGAGATTCTGCACTCTTTTACACACCGATATCGTATGACTCAGCTCTACTATGTACCGGTACAAAGCCCCTATTCCCTTCCTCCCGAGTTGGAGTTGGAGCGGGAGTTCATGGGCAGCTCCCGTAAAACGGGCCAATGTGATGGGCCAAACAGTTAAGGCATTCCGAAGTCTAAACTCAAAAAGCAGACTAGGCTAGATCTGGCAATCTACGCTCAACGAGCTGGCTAGGGACACATAAATCGAAGTCGTCGAGAGCAACATATCGGGGACGCTGAGTCGAAATACACCCAGCTCGGCATCTTCCGTTCCGATCTTGAGTAGAATGATTCATCCAGAAATTATCCTGGAAGACTCGAGATCACGATCAAGGGTAAGGTGAACTTTAAAACGTTGTTTTACAACTATTCTGTGAGGCGATGCTCTACGATGGCCTCCAAGATCATGAACACTGTCATATCTATCAAAGTAAGGGCAAAGTCTGCGAACAACTTGTATCGCACGATTTATCTTACTATCATGAGCCTGAAACATACTTAGCAAACAAAACGACAGGCGGGTCCGTTTTTATTTCAACGGCTCTCTGTGTCGGCCGACACAGCCATGAAGACTTCAATCCATCCTAGGGCAGCAAGGTAAAACACTAGACTGCCAGAACTATACGTCGAGGAATTAACCACGTTTGCTGCAGCTACGCTATCTATTTTATGGCGCATGTTAGCTGGGCGCATGACAAAAGTTTCTTTTGATGGTGGGACGATTTGATGGTATCGACTGCTTGGGTTAGTTCCACGATCACATCTCCATGAGCTCCCACCTTGACCAGTGGTGAAACGTCTCAGTCTTGGAACGAGAGTAACCCATCATCTCACTTGGAAGAAACGGCACTAAGAGAAATCATCTTTTTGGCCTCGCTAACATGTCCGGCGGGGAACCAGTTTTCTGCTTTAGCGCTATTCGTCATCATGATGCTCTGTAGGTATCCTCCCTTGATGCTGTATATTCTGGTTTGGTGACAAGCTACTTCTTTAATCGGCAAAATTCCCAAGTCGGTACATGCTAGTTCGGGACCAAAACTCACCTTAACTGTAGTTCAGGGTTACAAATTGGCTTGGGAATTCATCTTCCACAAACATCCGACCTTCCCGGACCTTATATCTTAAAATATTCGAATTTTCATCTTTATTTTTCCGAGCTTTTCTATGTCACTTCACTTGCGAGCTTTTAGTTCGCTATAATTATACTACACTGGCATATTTTCCAAATGTCAGGGAATCCGGGTTCAACCATTGTGGCGGGGGTTGTATCTGCAATCTGGCGGCTAGCACGCTTGAGTAAAGGATTTTAACTTGCAGCTGTTCCTCCGATCTACTCATAGCTGGCCCCTTTAGAAGTTGGCTCATTTGGCAATTGGGGCTTTCACCTCGGCACAGCATTGAAAACTTCGGTTCTTGCTATCTCAACCTTTACCCGCTACTCTCACCAGCTGCGATACGTCAGCTGACCTTTGCTTCAAAATTTGTACTTAGATCCTCCCAAGTATATTTCATTGCCTGCCTATTAATACTTTCTTGGATGATGCGGCGAAGAACGCGGTGTGCAGCCTAAACGACTCTAATCTGTTCATCTGTACTGTGATGTCACACCTTTTGTTCGATTTGACCATTATCAGCATGCCAAAATTCCAGATGCGGAAATTACGGCTGAAAAGGGGACAGAAGCTCTTGGTGATCGGACTTTTCATGTTTGGGTTCATGTAAGTACTTCACTGTTGACTTGAGAATTTCTCCCCTGAATACCTATTTACGATACGGTCAATCCATCAAGCATAGCCGTGTGCGTTCTAAAGAGCTCCCAGTATGAATACTCCTCGTCCGTGTATTTGTGGTTGGAAAAGGTTGGGCTGAGAATAATCTTTTGACAGACTGTTCCATAGAGTCTGCATTAATTCGGCCTTCGTCCTTGGACATTCGGTAGACTTTAATTCATATGCCATCGATATAACTTGGGGGATCTCAGATATCATGATTTAGGGCTCAGCAGAAGTGAACACTGCTTTTTTGTCAGGTAGGTTGCAATCCTATCGTGTACTGTTTGCTGGTATGGTTTTGTGATAGTTCTCTGCGTTATCTCGGAACTTTTGTTCGACTTTATATTTGCGCATCCAGACTGACAGAAAGTCCGAGCCTAACTTATCTCTCGGTCAAGCAGCCCTTGTTTGCCAAGAATGCCAGATGATTGCATGCAGAAAGCAGAGCTACCCACTCGAGTCTAAACGTGAAGATAACGAGCCTGAGACGCTCTTTACACAGAATAAGATCCATATGCCTTTACCTATCATACCATATACCGATATCGAAGGACCTGAAACGGATGTTGACGACACTCAGGTCGATGGTGACCAGTTATATAGAAGGAGAGACAACCTAAACGACAAGTGTGTGGCGGCAAGTTGATTATTTGGCTGGGATCTAGAAACGGCAAAACATAGGAGCATACGGTTCGATGGCGAGTGTGTACCAGAGAACATACTGCATGGAAGGAGATCAGCACTCTTTTCTCTCTAGGATAAATAGGGGGCCTCAGACGGTCGTCTCTCCAAGGAGTGCGCCGATTTGAGATAGAGCCGCAAACGTATTGGTAAGGGGGCTGGCTTGAACGGCAGGCCAAACTTCACCTGCCTTAACCGGCATTATTGTCACCAGTGAGACCTCAGCTCGTGTCTCGGAAGCGCCATGGAGGGCGGATGTATGAGTGCGAATGCCTTTTACACCTGTACCTTGACCAGACATTAGTCCAGGAGGCTTCTAATAGACAGAAACGGGTGGATTTCTTGTGCCAAGAGAGATATTTAGACTATTCAAATGGCTAGATTTGATCAGTATTATGGTACTTGAATAGATTATTTCAACAAGCGGCAGTATGCTGGGTCATGCCTTAGGGCCAACAGAAAATATGAGATTGAAGGGGGATATCGGAAAAATAATCAATTCTTTTGTTGATATTGTCTGTAATATCGATGAATACGATTATCAAGCTGGATAGATACAAACCTTGAGCTTAGGAAAAATGTCACCGTTTAGGAAGGAAACTCTGCATGTACGTGTCGGAATCTAAATATGTCCTTCGTTCCCTTTCATTCGTGACTTGGTCATTTCTTCCTTGTCCGTATCCCCCATCCTCTCCACTTCAAGCCGCCATTCCCATCTTCAAATTCGTCTCACAAATTGCCGCGGCTATAGGTATTCCTCCCCCGCTTCTTGCTCCTCTCCCTCCAGTTCATCATTTCTTCCTCCTAGTCATCCATTTTTATGATGATTCGTGTCTGGGTCACCGCCGTCATCATCTGATTCATCATTCTCCTCCGACTTATGACTCTCCTACTCGGATTCGTTATTATCTTCTTGTCCCAGGACTTCGTTATGTTCTGCCCTAAGAAACGTATTTCTACGTCATGGTATCCCTCAACGATGATGAAAATTCTGACCCTCGCAATGACAATGATCGTCGGGTGGGTCTCTCCATACATGGAAAATATGGTGGTCTTACTGCCTTGGGTCGGGGGGGGCATAACTCGCCATGCACGAAATCAGCTTCACCTCGTTCCCCAAGTCAACGTTCAAGTATATATACTTTCGACACCTGACCTCAACTAAGATCCATGATCTCGCGCCATATTACAGGCAGGAGTCGGCAATCCAAACGCACAGTGATCATTTTACTCGTGATCCGCTCCATTCGCAAGCGCTTCCCGTTCCCTACCCAAGAAGGAATTGTTGCAGTCAAATATCTTGGTCGACTTAGAAGACGCGGGGAGCCCCCCAAAACGACCGTCTCGTCTATTTAAGCTCTACTAACGGCACTGGCGACCGGATTTGCCGGTCAGTTTCGCTAGGCGATAGGTTAAGGCTCCAAGCACGGGGACGGATCAAATACTTTGGGTCGATGACTACACTTACAAGGCTCATGGCAGCGGCCTGGAATAGTTCGAGCTTCTCATTGTCTATCTAGAGAAGATGCTGCAAATCCGATCCAAGGCATATGGCACGTTGTGAATTTCGCACTCTAAAGTTGAACCATATGCTTGTATCGCAAGACGGGCAATTCTACAAAACTCTTCGGGAGGAGAATTCCTGACTAATTCGGAATGCCTGTCAACCATTTCTCCATGGTATTCAAACACGTGTCGCAAAGATATCGAGAGTTAACCAGATTCGCGAAATAAGTTGTGTTGCGAGCAGGCAGCCGTCCGTACGAGCGCCACCCAACATCAGTACAAACTATCCGACTCCAGGAATCCTGATTATAACATTCTTAATTTTCTAGAGTTTGTATCATACCATGTCTTGCTAGCTTCCATACGGCGCTAGATAGCGCCGATGTGTATGCAGTCTAGGGGATACGTGGTGAAGAAACCGGTAGTTCAAACCTTGCTTATTAGAACACACATTTGCGGTGGTTAACAATTTTGCAATAATCTCTTTTCCATTCTCGACGTTGTACCCTCACAGTGATTCGTCATTCCAGTCTAGAAAGGAGCATTCGTCTGCCTACATTTTCGTGGCTTCATGCAGTCTCAGGATTATACGATACGAGGCAAGCCAGCTTTCTTCGTTAATTGGCCATAGTCCGGAACAATTCATGCATATTTTCATGTATTTGACATATGGGCTGATCTTGACGTGATATGAGATCTTTTTTGCAATATCCTAACGGACGGTGTATTCAGGTGAACGGTGACGAATCGTGTCAAACATTCCATATCATGATCGTTGAAATATTTACGCATCAGACGCACGTTGGTAAACACTCGTTGCTACCGGCGCAAAACGTGCGTGGTTCGCAGAGCACGACTCACCAAAATGATGAGCAAATGATGACGATATCCGTGACAGAAAGTCTGAGCCTTGAGAGCTGGGGAGTTCTTGCTGGTGACTAAAAACATACCGCGATGACTCAGACTCAAGCCAACCTTCGTTGACTACCTCCGTATCGAAAGCTTTTTCCGTGGTTGAAATCAATGACCCTAGCGGTCTAGCCCCTGACAGGACGCTAAAATGGCTGTGTACTGTGTAATTGGTCATGAGAGTGGGGAACTCAACGTGTAGCTGGAGCTTGTTTTTGGGTTGATACGGTACCGTAGATACCGGTACCGGTATCGTACAGCAACAAGGGTATCGGGAGAGGAACGACCTCAGTAAAGCCCCGCCAAGTGACAATGTCACTGACATTCTGAATCGGTACCGATAGCCTGCACAGGCATCGATTCAACCACCAGCATGTCAACTGACACGACGCAGAGGGCAGCGGGCTTCCATCTCTCATTTGCAAGGCTAGTCAGCAGCTGGCCAGCTCTCCATCTTACGCGAGATCACATCCGCAGCGCCCGGCCGTAGTGCAATGCTTTTTGGAGATTCCATCTGCTGTTACCAACACCCGTCACCAAACGTGGGGTCCCTCTTGTTCCAGCATTCGCGCATTCCAGTGCGACTTCCTGTGCGGCTGTCACACAGCAGGCGCATCCCGGCTTATCTTTGAGTCTGCCTCGGTCATCCAAGGGTTACGGGCGCCACCAACGACGTCGCCGACACGGGCTTAAGTCGGAGCTGAGCAGTGACGGAATGTTTCCAACGTAGACGAGAGTAAGGGCAACTGACTTATTCCTGTTGTCCGCCAACGAATCAAACGACGAAGCTTTTTCGCCCACGCATCGATTCAAGAACGTCTGACCACCAACTTAGCCATCATGGACCAGGCGCTTGACACTGGACGACGCATCGTGCAGAGGTTCTGGGACCCAGACCCGACGAACGACATAGTACGGGATCAGCCGGTATGGTGTCTAGGCTGCAAATATCGGCTCAACAATGACAACCACAATGGCAATAGTCCTAAATACGTACTGTCGCCGCTGACAGCAGGGGAGTCTGAATCATCTTCGGATGCTAAGAGGACTGAGTTGGCGACCACTAGTCGCCAGAAAAGCAAAGATGAGACCTTGGCGATAAACAGAACAACAGCAGCAGCAGCAACAGCAACAGCAGCAACAGCGACAGCAACAGCAGCAGCAGAGGCCGCACCCGCAACAGCACCAGGGTCATCGTCCTCCAAAATTGCATCACAATCATCGATGCAGCTCCCCGCCACGCCCCCAGACTCGCTCTCCAGCAGCTTAGACTCATCACTCGCCTACGACGAAGCACCTTTAGACGGGGGATGGCCACCAGCGTTTGTGGACGACTTCGAGTCACGGATCTGGATGACGTATAGATGTGACTTCCCCTTGATTGCCAGATCATCCGACCCCAAAGCCGCACTGCATCAAAGCTTGACGCAGCGGATCAAGAGCCAGCTATCTCCAGAGGCAGCGCACGGGTTCTCATCAGACAGCGGTTGGGGCTGCATGATTCGGTCAGGCCAAAGCATGTTGGCTAACGCTATGCTTTTGCATCGGCTAGGGCGAGGCTGGCGACGTAAGAATAGCGCTGGCCATGAGGCCGAGGAGAAACTAATTCTGTCCCTATTTGCTGATGATCCTCGCGCCCCTTACTCTATTCATAATTTTGTCCGCCATGGCGACGCCGCTTGTGGAACGTATCCGGGCTCCTGGTTCGGGCCTTCGGCTGCGGCCCGGTGTATACAGTGAGTTCAACCAGTTTGATGAGCTGACTCATAGATCGATGCCAGCCCTTCATTGAGCAGCCAAAAAAAATCAAGATTTAACATGTTAACTGTAGAGCCCTGACCAACGCCAACGAGCCCCGCCTACGTGTCTATATCAGCAACGGAACCGACGTCTATGAGGACAACTTCATGAAAATCGCCAAGCCAGATGGTAAAGTCTTTCATCCCACTATTATCCTCGTCAGCACCCGCCTGGGAATCGACAAGATCACTCCTGTTTACTGGGAAGCCTTAATTGCATCCTTACAAATGACGCAGTCTATCGGCATTGCGGGGTAAGTTCGAGCCGCCCTCTTCGACTTTGTTCTCTAATCTTTCACCCCCCACCTCAATATCTATTCTGACCAGAAATCAGTGGGCGCCCCTCTTCTTCCCACTACTTCGTTGGCGCACAAGGCCAGCATTTCTTCTACCTGGACCCACACACCACGCGGCCTTTTCTGCCTTATCGCGAAAACCCAGACGCGTATACCCCAGAAGAAGTTGAGTCATGTCACACTCGCAAGTTACGATGCCTCCACGTTCGTGGATTGGATCCCAGCATGTTGATTGGATTCCTGATCCGGGATGAAGAAGATTGGCTCGCCTGGCGCCGCGGCGTTAAGCACGTTCAGGGCAAAGCCGTCATCCACGTGTCGGACCTTGATCCCATGGCACTGTGTGCTAGCAGTGGTGTGATAGATCGGGTTGAGGCCATAAGCGAAGAAGAGGAAGATGATGAAGATGAGGCCGCCTTAGTTGATGGTTGCTAAGGCTTCGATTTACCTTCATTACGGTGGAGTTTCTGGATGGCGGGGCGGCTAGGAGGGCAGGCTTGCGCATGGGTCAGAGAAGTTTCTTGAACCTTGCCTTTCGCTCCTTAGAACGCTAAGTGGCAATGACAATTTTATAAAATGACAAGAAAACCGCTGTACCGGCGTATTTGGCGTTCACAATATTACCTGGTCCCTGCCTTTCCATTTTCTATCACATTTATCAAAGTTATCGTCGGTTGCAATCATACCGGTGACCCAGGGAAATGCCCACCGTGCATAGGATACATCTGGGCAACTTTAGTGGGTGGGGAACAACGGAGTTTGGGCATGTTTAGGATTATCGAAACATATGGAATCAAAGTTTCATTCTGAATCAAGTAAAGGCTTGTTTCACATGTGACATGAAAGCCATACGCAAGTGAAACTGTCCCATGGGCTCTGGGCAAGAGCGATGGGGCTGGCACGTCTACCTCGTTGCTCAGGCTCTCTTGACATAATCCGGCATAGAATCAGCGCATGGCACATCGAATAGTCTCATTGGTTAGACTTGATCAATTGATTGGATTCGGTTAGTGTTAGCATTCGTGAACCGTCTGGATGGAGCCCGGTAGGTTTCGATCACGATCATGTGGGGACCTCCTTTCAATGAGTGAACCTACATACGGGGTGGAAGACTAGACCCTTTAACAGGCTGTAACTGCAGCGGGATTTCTCGACGCTGATGATTCATAAGCATTCCCAGCCTCTTGCACCGTCTTAATACTTCCTCGCCAACCCACTCAACAGGCCATCCCTCATCGTTTCTTCTTGTTTTTATTCTTCTCTTGACTCGACTCATTGGCACCGCTGCTACCAATTGCGCTGATGGGTGCCGCATGTCCCTTGCTTTTAATATGATTGAACAGCTTCGTCTTCGAGTCAAAAGGCTCGCGACAGACGGCACATCTATTTTCAGAGCCTTCATTCTCTGCCGCTGTCTGTTTTTGCTTGGTGGCTTTCCGTTCGCGCTTGGCTTTAGCTTTACCCATCTTCTTAGCGGGCGCCGGGGTGTCCGAGGTAGTATCTGCGAGAGATAATTTGTCATCTAGCTGGGTTGCCAGATCGCTGTTATCGTCTTGGTCGTCGCCGCCGAGGTCGTGATCTTTTTGGTTAGGAATATTTTGAGTTGATGGCGAGTTTTTGTTTTTCTCAGTGGCAGACAAATTGAGGCGACTCTCGATAACTGAACGAGGGGCGTAGTCTTCATCTTCATTTTCCTCTTCATCGGCCTCTTCCTCTCCCTCGTCCTCTTCGCCGTCTTCTTTTATTCCATTTTGGTTTATTTCCTGATCTTTGTCCTCTTCTGTTTCTCCTCCTTGGCCACCCTCGTTCTCATCAGATACCACTGGCTTGAAATCCGCCAGGGTTGATTTCGTTCGGAGAGTAGTGTCATCTGGCTCCCCTTGGTCATCTTCTCCCCCATATCCTACAATATCCTGGTTTTGCTTCCTCATTTCCCATTTTAACTTCTGCGTCTTCTTGAGATGTTTCTTGCTCTTAGCATGCTCCTCGTACATTCCATCCGTCTGGAATATCTTATCGCAAACAACGCACTCCAAAACTTCTATGTCCTCCTCTTCCTCGCTTTCCTCGAATTCACCCTCTTGCCCTTCTTCCGCATCACTGTCTCTACTTCTTGCCCAGTCTGGCACCACATATTCTGCGGCCGCCTTCCTCTCGTTCTCCAGGCGACTTCTCTTAGCTTGCGCCTTGGCCGCTTCCCGCATGGTTTCCTCACGCTCTTTATCCAACCTCTTGACCTTCTCAGCTCTAGGATCGCGCTTCCTGATAAATGCGACTAGAGCACGCACACTATCGTTGAACTCTCTTCGTGCATCGTCGCGTGCTGTTTTATTCTCTTTCTCCATGAGCCTCCGTGTGCGGCGATCAGGCGCTTCAGAAAGCTTCCACCTGTCCTTCCATGCAAAACTCTTGATAGTGGCGAAGCCGTTCCACGTAGCGTAAAAGCGCTTAGGGATAGGCTCGAAAGCATCGCCAGCGCTGCCGAAGGGTGGATAGTCAAAAGCTTTTTCAGGGCGACCGTCGTATTGCGCAAAGGCAGCTTCCTGGTCGGCGAGATCAACGAAGGTGGCGCGTGCGAGGCCAAAGAAACCATCCGGCTGGTCGGTAAAAGCCATTTGCGGCGAGAACTTGGCGAAAATCCGGTACAGGTCGTCAACCGTAGATACACGCACACCGCGAAATCTAGGAGCCGCTTGCGCTATTCCATCCCCATCTCTTTCGCCGTCATCGTCGGGATCATTGCCACATAAGATCGAGGCGGCGTGGGTGTCATACCAGGCTCGCTCTTGTGGATCGGATAGAACATCGTAAGCGGCTTGCACCTCGGCAAAGAGCGTCGTGGCCCGTTCCACATCGCCGAAATTTCGGTCTGGATGCAGCTCGAGGGCTTTGCGACGGTAGGCTTTTTTTATTTCCTCCTCTGTAGCCTGTTGATCCACGGCCAGGAGCTCATAGTAGTCTGTTTTCTGAGGAGCGGCGGTCGAGGACGAGGTCCCCGGTCGCCGGTGTGAAGATTGTTCCGCTCCCATCGTCGGGATGTGGAGAAAGAATCGCTCTCTCTTGAGAAAGTCGTCGTGACCCTTTCGTTACCTTTTCTATCTTATCTTATCCAGACCAAAAAGTCTACCATTAACTGTACGATACCTACACTGCTACACTAGTCTCCTTCTCATGCGAGCTTAATCGGTACAGTGACGTAGTGTATGCACAATTGTTCGAATCAAAGATGTGAGCTTTGAATTGATGAAAAGAGAAACCACCTGGGCACAGATGAGCATCTTTAGTGATTACATTGTGAGGCAGTTATTGTGGGAAATGCGGGTTCGGGGATCCGTAACTTCGGACAACCCAATTCCGGATTTTGGGCCACTTGACTTGAAAGACCAAGCCGATGCCAGACGCTGGATGTCATAAGTCAAATTATCAGCATACTTTCTACAGTGAAATCAGGTCTGGTAGCTCAGTGGTAGAGCAGTGGATTGCAGTGCGTCAGCAAGATTTCCATGAGATAATTGTTGATTGCAGGTATCCAAAGGTCACGAGTTCGAACCTCGTTCGGACCTTCTGACTTATTTTTGCTCCTCTACACCAAGATATCTCTTTTATATGCTTTGAATGTTAAAATATTTATTGCCACACCAAGCGACTTCGGGTTGGGAGTGAAGAATATTAAATGGCTCCGCTTAGTGTTCTGCTACACACTGGAAGGCTATCTAGGTGATTTTGTAATTTCATGACAAGACATCCAATTCACAGAGGCAGGCAGGTATGCTCTGCCAAAACTTCCTTGCAAGTTGCTCCCATGGCGTTCAACTCTGATCCAAATGTCTGTACTAAATGCAAACAGGGTCCCATTTTAACGATCCATGGCTTGCAGGAGGCTCTAGCAAGCTGTTGCCGGTTCCAGTTTGCCCTTGATTCCTGACCCGGCCCCTAACCAAGACCATCCGACGTCTACACACACATAGCCTATTACTTAGTCCCTGACCAGCCAGACCCGTTGTTAAGTGGTCAGCCAATACTGGTGTCAACAAGGACTGCTATTGTAGATATCAAGTGACTATGAAGAGTAGTAGGAAAAAGGATCGCCTATGTATATCTGGTAGACCGCCTCCGGATCACCGGACTGCTAACCCCTATTTGGGATCGCGTTTGGTCCCGGACCTAACCTGGCCTTAAGCACTTACACAGGCCTATAGCCTGAGTTTATAACACTCGTGGTTGGGCGCAACTGAGAATTGCAAGCCAACGCTTCCGACTTCGACCTTGACCTACAATGGCAACCAGGCCTATCCGGCGGGCCCATGAGCGCTTAGAAGCAACAATAGGCTACCAGGTCATCGCAGGACATTGGGACATTGGAATGGATGGGAGGATTAGCTGCTGGCAAACTGGAAGACTACTGGCGATCTTGTGTACAGTACATAGCCTACATCTAGCCGCTGAAATAGGGCTAGCGCTACGCTAGACCAAAACGCCAAAAAAATACATGACAACAACAATGAAACGCATAGCGGAATATATCGATTGATGATTATTTGAAGGGCCAGCGTAGAGAGCGTTGGTTACGTACCGGCAGCGACCAGAGCCTCGTAGCAAGCACACGGGATAAACTTTGATCGACAAATCCCAATTATGACGTAACAGGACAAATAATAGGTATGAAAACGAATGCGCATAGAAGCTTAATTTGTCTAGAATGCCCGCTGGGCAGGCTATATATACGGAAACTGTTACTACCGGGCCGCCGCCTGGATTCTAGGCACCAGCGTGTCCGTAGGTAGCAGCCGGGGTTAGGTGCTCAGCCGTAGAATACGTCGATCGAAAAAACATGACTTGCGGAACCTTCGACTACGACTACGACTACAACTTACAATACCGGCCAGGCCCGACTCGAGGCCCATTGGGCACGTGCGGCTAACAATAGGCCGCCAAGCTATCGCCAAGAACCGGATGGAAAGGAAAGCTGGAGGACAGCCGTTGTCGCTGGTAGCGTGGAGAACACATGGGAATCTTAGTGTATATAGTCGCGCCCGCCACGGCGCCGTTAGCTAGCTTTCCCTCTTACCCATCACATTCGTCAATTGAAAAGCCGTCACTTCATCGTCTTCTTGCTGACGCTTGCTGGCTTCCTTCGAGCCTGCCAGCGGTACTTTGGCGTCTTCAGGTTTCCACAACAGATCGACTGGCTTCTTGGTCGGCGGTGCTTCAGACGATGCTTCGAAGGTTTGTTCGCGTTTTTGGCTTGGGGGCGTGCTTTACGCCATGCCTGTGGGTCTTCGACCTTTAGCTGTTGATATGGTGTAGTCGAGTCTTTTACCTGCACATCCATATCGCGGCCTCGAAGACGAGGGCTCGTCTTGGCCCTCCTGGGCGGTCGATTTTGCCCCCTTTTTCGGTGCCATCCCGGTGTTGATATCGTCTTTGTTACGGTATCGGGTGGATTGATATCGTCTGTCACGATGTTGGGTGGGTAGGTGAATTCACACTCAAAAAACAGAAAAGAATTCCGGATAGAAAGTCGTATGGCGTTTTGCCCTAAATTAATTATTTTTGAGGCCTTCGCGTTTGCTATTCGGGACCCGGAGTAGGCTGGCTTCGCGGTGGGAACCGTCACACTGGGAGTGATTCTAACGATAAAGACGTTGCTGTCGTATTAGGCCCAGATGAAAAGATTAAGTTAACTAGATGTAAATTGAAGATCTAGGTCTGGAATGCGAGCTAGTTGATTCGCGCAAATCTGCAATAAAAAGCAAATGTCCAGTGTTGGCTTTTTACCGTACTAAAGGTGGGGCTCTTGGGATCCACACCTGTGCCCACTCGACGCTTGCCAGATCCATGGATGCTGAACACTTATCAGTTGTACATACATCTTGATCACCTAACAGGAGAACTGACACTGTTCGATGACCAGGTGACACCAGCATGACGACAAAGAAGACAACGTAGTGAAACATGACAGAAACTTGAACCAAAAAAGACGCTTCCTATCTCGCACAGCGCCTGCATCATGTACCCTAATTATCGACCGTAATCAACTGCGAATACCGAGCAAGACTTTCCCAATCGAGCTTGACTCGTTGGTTCGCCAAGACATCCTCATGAAGTTCGCTCATGAGTTCAAGGAATGCCTTAAACGCGAAAGTGAGAAAAAACTACCAGTTGAATGATTAATGGCCAGCTTGCACTAACCTCCTTCTCCAGACTTCCCTCAGAAATGGGTTGATTCTGCAATACCTTATAGCCAGCTCAAGAAATGCTTGAAAAAAGTCACCAAGGAGTTGGAAGAGCTGGGGCTGGACAGGAACACTTTGGCCGAGTTGGCGGCAAGTCAGGGGCTGCCGCCGCCGCAGTCACCACATTCTGAAATTATTAATGAAGAGGACAATCCTGTGTCCCTGCCGCGTTGCGATATCGGCTTCCATTACGATCTCAGTGCCGCGCCAGGCAATGCGGAACAATTGCAACCACGACTGACCGTTTCGGTGGCTCTCGAAGATGGAGTCGTTGTTGATGCCAAGTTATCTCCCGGAACGAGGGACTTCTTGAAGAAATTGGCGACCAGGAAGGCGAACTTGCAACAAACAAACTGTTGTGGAAGAGCCATACTTGACGCTGTCGCTCACGAAGAAGTAACTGGACTACCCGATGTCTCTGATGATAAAAATGGTAAGAGAGGCGAGACAAATGACGGAAAGGATAATGAAGAACAAATCATGTGTGGGGAGGACACAAAGCGAGCAGCAATTTTATCGCCGTCAAATCCCAGCGCCCAGATCTTCCATCCACACATTCAGCAAGTCGAGGTTCCTCTGGTATTCGATTGTGAATTCTTCAATATCTTGCACACGGATGTCTCCCTCCTCGGCCAGCTACAGGAAGAAGAAAAACACGCTCTCGCCGGTGAGATCACCATACTCGGTACGGACATAGAAGGCGTGACGAAGCCATCCGAAACAAGGTTGTGCCAGACGCGTAGCGACCTAGCTACCTGGCGTGAACTGCTGGCCTTATATGTCGAGGCCTGTGTTTTCTTCTCCGCACGGGAGGGTGACTATGGGGTCCGCTCGTACGACAACGCCCTCCAACAACTTAAGTGGTTTCAAGTAGAGGTGTCACGTCGCAAGCTCTTGCCTAAGCTGCGGTGCAAGACCAGCCAGAGGGCGTTTACCCGCTTCATGGGAATCAATTTCCGGCTCATGACAAATCTCAGGTTCCATGAAATCAATCGACTAGCCGTGACCAAAATTCTCAAGAGTGAGTTCATATTGCTGATTGCTGCCAGTGCTCGGACATTCTCCCACTAACGGGGTCGATTACGCTAGAATTCGATAAACGTACTGCTCTTGGCGCCTCTAGGCCTTTTTCTGTGGCTGCATTGTCTCAAAGACAAAATCTCCTTACTGGTAGCGTAGCGAAGGACCTATGCGCGCACATAGCATCGCACATTGTGTCTATTGTACCCCAGTTAGACGACTATCTGTGTCCCGTATGTTTCGCTGTCGCTTTCTGGCCCATTCGGCTTCGTTGCAATCATGTCTTCTGCAGCCGTTGTCTGGTGAAGATGCAACGTCAAGGAGAGCGACTATGCCCACTATGCCGGAGCGACGTGATCATGGAGACGGGGACGGGTGAGTCTAGTCCAGCTGAATCTTCGGGTCAACTCCCTCCCTTTGTGCTAGCATTTCCTATGCATCTGGCAAGACCAATGCCACGAAATGGCGTGGGCGCTTAAACAAGTCACTAACTTGAATCATTCCCTTTGCTAATCATCTTGCAGAGAACTTCGACTCGGAACATGCTGCATTCTTGCGCAGATATTTCCCCAAGGAGGTGGAGGAGAAAATCCGCGCCAATGAGAAGGAGAGAAACAAGGAGATATACGGACCGGGCGCCCGACACTACAAGTTCTGCTGCATAATGTGACAAACACTAAATGAGGCCATTGACCGCAAGCACTTGATAGATCCGTGACCGGCCTCCGAGTAACGCGGATGAATTCGCGACGGTTGGTCGGATGTCCTGGTGTTCTCCACGATCTCTGCTTTCCTTCCGCTGGAAACTATGCTTTGTGAGGCGCTGTAACTCGAGCAAGTTATAAATACTCGTCGTCTTTCCAAAGCCAGCCGATCTTGTCCCGAAAGCTTAAATGTATTTTGCGGGACAGCGCTGACCTAATAGAGAACGATTAAGCCGTGCTTTCAATGGGGAAGGCATAATCGATGGAGCGATTTATTAGATACCGTAAGCCTGTATATATCTCATCAAAGACATAAATGGAAGAGGGCGGGCCGAGTCAGGACGGATTTCGCTCGGAGAGTTGCTTTCCTTGCCATGCACCTTAAATCCTATCATCAGCTTGGATCGATCAAAACGATGCGCGCTTCCATACACGTCATAATCCACCAATTT
>JAOYMO020007978.1:0-15944 GCA_025802455.2 Iodosphaeria phyllophila | reverse complement strand
CCGGCGGCGCAACACCCGAGTCTCGATCATGGTCCACAGAGCGCGCGCCACGGCGGCCCTTATCTGAAATTGGAGCGGCGATTATATGGTTCAGGTCGGTCACGACATCCATCCTCCCACCCCCACTACGAGCCACACCCCCTTTTTACCCCTCACCGAACGCCAAATCAGGAATCCCCCTAGCAACTCCAATCTAGTCCTCATCCCAATTCGGGTTAGGCCCCGGGGGTTTAGGCCCTCCGGCCTGCCTGGCCACAATAATCTGATCGACGGACAAGACCGTCCTCGCCGCCTCCGTCGCGAGCTTGATGGCCCAAGCCTTGGGCACCATGAGGTCCAGAATGCTACTCCCACTGGCATCGAGCGTGCCCGAGCCGTCCTCATTCTCGATATCGACGCCCGTCGTCCAGTGGTCCTTCTTATGGTGCGCCGTGTACAGTCTCCCCAGGACCTCGGTGGCATCGAGCCCCGAGCTCTCAGCCAAAGTCCGCGGGACCACTTCGAAGGCTTCGCCATACTTCCGGATCGAGTATTGCGGGAGGCCGGAGGTCTTGTCCGCGAAAGCCTGGATGCGCTCGACGAGCTGGGTTTCCGTGGCTCCGGCACCGGGGACGAGGCGCGGGTCCCGCGTGATGGCTTTGACGACGTTGACACCGTCGTCGACGGCGCGCTCGAGATCGTCGAGACGGTTCTGGGTGGCGCCGCGCAGGACCAGAGTGGAGGTCCGGGTAGCGCTCTCGCCTTCTTGGCGAAAGACGGTGACGCGGTCGCCGCCAATCTCTAGGGTTTCAACAACGTCGACGGCGCCCATCTCGTCAGGCATGGGGGCACCAAGACGGGCCAAGGGGGTAGCACCGACGACGCGGCAGAGACGGCGCAGCTCGAATTTGCTGAGGATCTTGATGCAGAGGATGTCGAAGCGGTTGAGATAGTGCATGGCGAGTTCACCGACGGTAGAGCCAGCCACAACAACACGGACGCCCGAGTCATGGATCTCCTTGATGGACTTCTCGAGCTGGGACTCCTCACCCGTGGTGAAGTCGACCATTTCCTGGGCGTTCTTCAGAAGCACCGTGCCCTTCGTCTCCGTCTGACTGCTGTCGATGGCACACGAGTACACGGCGACCTTGGCGCGCGAAGACGTTTTCTTGATGACGCCATCGGGCTCCTTGGCAAACACCATACCTCGCACCACACGGCTCTGCGACAAACTGCCGCCCATGATCTTGACTACGCGGATGTTGTCGACGTTGAAGCCGATAGGGTTCTTAGGCATGACCTGCAGGACAGCCTCCGAGACCAGATCGGCCAGCTCGTCCTCATAGCCGCTCTGCTTACTGGCAATGACGGTGGAGATAGCCTTGCTAAGCTCGTCCTGGTCGCGGAGATCCTGCACTTTATCCACCACCAGCTGCTCCAGCGCTTCCAGGGCGAACTGCTGCGCACGCTCGTACCCAGACACAATGTCCGCTGTTTTCAGTCCCATGCGTAGGAGGTCCTCGGCTTTACGTAGCAGCTCGCCCGCCAGCACAATCACCAGATTCGTAGCATCCCCCATCTCCGCCTCTTGCTGCTGACTGGCCATCACCAGAAGCTTGGCTGCGGGGTGCACCACATCGAGTTCTTTGAGGATCGTCGCCGCATCCGACGTCAGGATCATCTTTTGTAGGTGGTTTATGACGATCTTGTTGCGCCCATACGGGCCTAGCGACGTCTGCACTGTCGACGCGATCGTGCGGCAGGCTTCGATGTTGCGGAGAACGGCGCCATCTTCCGAGTCGTAGCTAGTTTTACAGAGAAGCATCGTTAGTTCAGTTGTCTTCTGCCTCCCAACTCTCTGTGCACCTACTTGTTGTAGCCCCCCTTGAATAAACCGGCGTTCGGCGCGTTGGGGATATTTAACGACATCGCCAAGGCTGGTCGTGATTCGAACACCCGCACGAGATACTGCTGGTTCCGGAAGTGGTGGACGAGATATCAAGCTCCCCTATTTTGATCCTGCATGCTGTGGAAAACATACCTTCATTGGCGGGGCGAATGTGAAGCTAGCTATTCGCCTAACTCCGAAACTCCGATTCCAAGCACTCTTGCACAATATTTAATGTGGGCCTTGACGTTCTGCCGTTCCACACCACTTTCGTCCACACGCATGTGATTCCGATAGTCACTTTTTTGGTATGTTTTTATCACTTCGTTGGGCTCTCTCACATGGGGCTACTTGCTGTTGAAGTGGTTTCACATGTGGCGGTCGCGGTGACCGTCACAGGGCTTTGGGCATTCGTAGTGGCACTCGTAATGGCTATCCAACGTTGAAGCTAACGACGATGGGCCCAACGGTCGGAAAGCGGAGTCGTTGATGGGTCATGAAAAGGAGAAGGCATGCTCTGCCTTTGGATGGGTCTTTCCCTCTTTTCTGTAACTTAGCTTAAATTAACTTACTACTCTTTATTTTGCTACTTTAAAATAGCCCGCGAACTGCAACATCAAACATTCCATGGCCTTGTAAAGTGGGACGTAGCACGGGTACGGACTCCGTACGGTGCCGGTAGCGGACTTGTTGAGCTTGCAGCTTCTGGTGGTCGAACCGCGACGTGGAATCCGACCGCGATCCTAACCTCACTTTCCCCCATAATTGCACGGCATCAATCACACCCAGCTCAATTACACTCTAAAAATTTATCATTGCCACATTCACCACCACCACTACCACCATCAAAATCATCCGTCATCAACAAAGCGATCACTACAAACATCAATTCCACACCCACGCCCACACACTCGCCAACCATGGCACCCTCCGCCAACCCACCCTCCCTGCCTCCAACAGTCGAAGAAGCCTACCGCCGGAAATGCATCCAGCTGCGCGCACGCACGCGCGAGATCGAAGACGAAAACGCCGGCTACCGGCTACGAATCCTGCGCACGAAGCGGCAGATCCAGAAGCTGCGACTGGAGCGCGCCATCCTCCTGGATTCCATCGCCAAGCGCACCAAGGCCAACGTGTCCGACTCCGAGGGCAGTCCCAGCCCGCCGCCGACGCCCGACGATAAGCCTTTGCGCTCTAAGCGCGCGCACAATCATGGCAAGAGCGGCGATTCGGCTGAGCCCCCTGGCTTCATCCATCAGGGTGGTCATGCCCATGGCCGCAATATGAGTCCTGGGTCGGAGACGTATTCTCACGGCGATGGCTATGGTGCCAGACACGCGAACGGCACGCCCGGGCCGTCGGCGCCGCTGCCGAAACCTCCTAAGCGGCCCTCCAACGCGTTCGAGATCTACTGCAATGACACGCGGCCGATTATGCAGGCCAAGCACCGCGAGGCCATTGCGTCCGGGGAGTTCAAGATTGAGCAAGAGCTGGCGCGTGGCTGGAAGGATCTTTCAGACGAGGACAAGGGCGTGTTCCAAGCTCGCTATGAGGCTGATCTGGCCAAGTGGAAGGAGGAACGAAACATATTTAAGCAGGCTACCAAGGGCGGTGGCTCTTCTCGTCCGGCTGCCCCGAGGAGCACTGGTGGTGCGGCCAAGTCTAGACGTAGCGAGCCTGTGCCCCAGCCTAGTCGTCGCAGTCATGAGGGGGTCAGCAGGGACAACAGCCATGCCGTTGACACCGACGATGGTATGGATGAGCAGGAAGTGGAGCAGGAGCCGGATCAGGATCAAGATGTGGAGATGGCCGATGAGGAGACCATGATGGACAACGAGCGCGAGCAGGAGCAAGAACACGAGCAGGAAGTCACCATGGGACACGACTCGGATCCGGAGACGGAGGTTGATGCCGACGAGACGCTGCAGGAGGAGGCCGAGGATTAGAATCTTGGTCATCGTCAGCATGACAGCCGCATACAGATCCGGCTTATACTCAAGTAGGAGTATCGCGCGTGTTTGCTCAAGTGGGAGCGCAACTATGAGGTGGGATGGACATGATAAAGAAGGAACGAAAGGGAATCGGTGTATGGCGTTACAACGCAGGGCCGTTTACTTTCTCAGATGATTTTCCGGTTATGGAGCTCGCAAGTAGAGCAAAATAAGTAATGATACGCTTTATGTTTCTACTCATCATGAATTGATTACCCAGCTTACAATTATGACGATGTTCTACTTCAGGCAAAAAAGAAGCTACTATCAGACCGGGTCAGGCAGTGACAGCAACATCTCGCCACCTCAAGCGTATAATGAAAGCACATTCAATGGTATGTCTGGATTGTTGGTGTGTTTTCGCACCTACTGCCAGCCTCTCTCGACCTACACTCTAGAGTCAGCCTGGGAAAATACGCACCCAACATGACCAAGGCCCTGGGAATTGAAAACGTGGTTGCCGGTTTTCCTGTCGTGCGGCAAACTCCCACATGTTGAGCAATTGGTGGTCATGTGACTTTTCTCAGGCCAACCAGTACTGGCATGCTATGCGATCAGGGCACAGAGTAGTCAGCCAGCGAAGAGTGGAGCTCGGGGTCTTATGTGACTGCCGTAGTTCATAATCTCACACATTCCACGTCACTACTATACCGATCTAGATTGGAACATAATCAGCTCTGCCCAGCGACCCGAAAATTCATGGCAATCGTCTGCCAAAACATGGTGGGGCCTGCGTACCGGTAGAGTCCACAATCAACCTACTGCCGTCCCTGGGCACGACATAACGGAGCTAGACGAGATGTCGGAACTTTTCGCGCTGTCGCGCTCAGAAGACTTGTGTTGAGGAGATGGAATATCACTGCATCATCTCTCAGAGTATCCTATTGCCGTACTAGACACTTTTGCATTACTGTTGCATAGAGCACTGCCTGTCTGTAGCTTTGGAGCTCTGACGAGGGGTGGCCCAATAAAAACAACGAGCGAACGAGGTTTCCTCACCAGAATGCTCACGCCAATACAAATGCCCGTTTGATTGTCAAGATAGTCGCACTCTGAAAGAACACCCCAACCGCTCATGAGACAACCGAAACTTGTGGCCCGTCCACCTCCACGAACACACCGATAATATACGGACGACAACAATCCAAGTAGGTTCGTCCACCTCAACACTAATTAATCTCCAGCCAACGCCCCAGCCAAAGCCTAAGAGCCTAACCACCCAACCTCCACTCGCTTGCCCAGTTCCTCCTGTATCACGCATTTCTCTTCCGTTTAGCAATTTGTGAATGCGGGTGATGCGGCAGGCAGATACCGGGCATCCAGCTTCATCTCCACAGCGGATGACGATGTCTGTGTCCGCGGCACCGTCCGCCAGGTGTAGTAGAGGCTGCTAGCTCTCCGAAACGTCTCATATCCGTCGTTCAGACTGCGCTTTGCCTGTTGATACTGGAGGCTTGCTACACAGTGGTCTTTCTTGCATGACTCGGTCATGCATATCTCGCGGTTGAGATCGTCTCCCTTCATGCGGAGATCGCGTCCATGTCCGTAGGGCACCGGTATAATAGTGTGATAAGCCGAGTGACAATCTCAAAGAGCGCCACGGTGAAGGAAGCCATGTCGTTAGGAGCCGCAGTGAACGAGGTCGCGGTTCTAGCAGGAGAAAATATAGATGTGGCTGGTTGCGAGATAAAAGGGACAGAACTCGTCTAGGCTGGTTGACACGAATGAAGGTGGAGAATGAATCAAGACAGAGTCGTAACCAAACAATCTTTATGAATTCTGGCGGTTTTTAGAAAGTAGATCAAAGAGTGGGACTCCAGAGGCTATATATATATTGCAGTTGCGAAGAAGCTTTCCGGGCCCAGCATCAAGCATGGACAGCTGACGCCCTTTAATTTGAGAGCAGCTTGCACATGAAGAGTCATAGATCTGTAGAACATATTCCGAAACAATTCCAGACGGCATTTGCAATGCGTCATCGTTTGGTCATTGTTTGGTCATTGACGCTATTGGTCTTATCCTTCCTTGCTTGTTTAGATTCCGATAGGTCGTATAGAGAGCTAGGGCAATTGGCTTGAATGATGGAAAGGGCTGGTTGGGGACAAGGAAGGTGCACTGCTCCAGAGAGTGAATTTATAGGTAGCTTCCAGATCAGCCCTCGGTGACACGGAGTAGAGCTGTTCTTTCTCTAAGTTTCAATGCTTTATACAGCAGTGTGGTTGATATTGATATCCTCAAGACCTAGCCCTGGGCTAAGCTTGATCTAGTTTTGAGCAAGTCAGGCTCAGCTTGACTGAGCTTGCCTTTATTGACACAAATCGATCCATCCTGTCATAAAGAATACTTCAGAAATCATTGTCTTACAGATGATTCCACATCCCTTTAGCGAAGGGAAGCCACTGAGGAGTTCTTAGAAAGCTGGAGTGATTGATGGAAGTCTTATCCCAGAGATTTTGGACGATAATTACCAGAAGCATCAACATCTCCATCGAACGCCCCTACCCTCATCCTAAACGATGCACTTTGTAGGGCTAACTAAGCTCAAGCGAGTGTCATAATAGGAGTAACAGGAAGGAGTTGGGGGACGAGGGAGTTCGCCTAACGAATCAAAGTATTCCAGCAAGAATTGTCGTACACCAAAAAGTCCAGGAACTTGCAGCAACCCGAACGAGGCAACAATCCAGATCGAGGCGTGCCGCATCGCTATCCATCAAAAAATCCCCCAGCGTAGCGCGAGCCTCGTCGCCCACCTTTCAAGGGTCCGAAAGCCTTGACACATGTTGAGATTACCACATGATAACAGGACGCGTGGGGATTATCGAGGTGATTGTACATCGAGAACCGAGTTATTTCACTGCTCGACGGAGGCGGTGCAGTCTTCAAGAACAGCCATATCACTGTGGTCTGTCTTCTTTTCCGCCTTAGTAACACGTCAAATGTGCTTGAGGATTAGTAAATTTGTTGACGCGGCCAGGGCGATAGTCCAGCAGATCAAGGGCGACGTCCCACCTCTGCAGTCTTTGAAGTCGACAGAGCGTCATCGAAGTCCAAGTCTATGGTATAAGTCTACAGGTCAAAGGGTCTGGCTCTACTCCACAGTACGCCACCTGGAAAACGTTCAAATACGAACGGGGCGGTATGCGGAGGGAAAATGTCAGCAATAACTATCTAACGGCCACCCAGTAGAGGTAGAAGTATACAGGAGCCGCTAGCGAAAAGATTGCTGAATGATATTCATCTCGGCACGCTTATATGATCAAGACGTCGTGGGAAACAGAAAGTTTTTGACTGGATGTCTGATGATAAGGATTGGTGCCTGTTTGAAATGAAGGAGGGAAAGATGCGAGCTCAAACCGAGCAGCGAGAATAGAATGGAAAATTTGCCATGGGGCACGGAAAATGGCTGGACGCCGACCGTAGTTAGCCACACAGTAACGTGGCGGCCCCACTCCAATTCCAAGACAGCATTCACAGTAGTGGCGCAGTGGCTACTACGATAATTTTACGGCACAGGGGATGGTCCCAGCTCTCCAAAGATGCACAGCACGGAATACTGTACTGTACTGATACCAGGGACAATCGACAAGCATGTGACCCCCTACATTACACGTATTTACACCATATCATTCCAGGAGGTATCTCCCAAAGCTGCGCCCACCACGGCGGTTTGAGACACATTGCATCGATAAAAGGTTCAGAATTTTTCTGAAGCATGTATCAGATACGAAGGATCTAGCGACTCCGTGTATTCATAGACGCAGCAGGAAAGCCCGGCTAGGACACTGAAGCCAAAGTAAATAGGGCTAAAATATTCACGAGATAGTCATGGGAGGTCAATATTTTCTCTCGCGCCGACTTGATGATAGATCTAGACAAGGTGATCGCACTACGTCTGTCAGCAGGGCGTTCCTTCCTTTCCTTCAATTCTTCCGCGTCGTACACATCGTCAAGGGCACGGGCCATGGTTAGGCCACTAAGCCCTTTTAGGAACAAGTGGGGTCATGCTCCCCCCTTTCGTGTATATCAGCCAGCTCGACAGATGGGCTGTGGTCCATTTTTCCTTCTCTCTGCGCACAACAACAATGTTACGGTTTCCGAACTGAAAGACTCTGAAAACGGAATCAAGCCACCACTTGCACTGCAACTCGATCTTGTATACAGCGTACGGCGTGCATTGTTGGTTCGAAACCATACAAGTGCGGCGTGTAACCAACATGACTAAACCTCAAAAGATTTGACGAGACGGAAATCCTCGCAAGGAACGTGTAAAATTTGACCTCAGCGTGATCTACTCGTTTAGCCCGAAATCCGTTCACAGTATCATGATTATTAGATGTACCGGACCGTTTGTGCGCTGCTCATTGAGCAGGTATGCATCAAGTATCATGAGCGAAGCGAACATGAGATAGTTCAAATAGTATCATCATTCTCAAGTATCTTTACCGAGCAGGCAATTGCACAGTGGTGTCGTGGCGTGAAACCAACACCTGTATCTTGATCGACTCACCCGCCCCCTTTCCGCAAAAGAAAATTCGGATTGTTGGTAACTACATAGTATTAGTCTACAATTTGCAATCAACCCATGCGCAAACATAGTTGCATGCAAATCTGGTTCAGTGTTGGGTTTGGTTGGCCTCTTGTGAAGTGTTGTTTCTTGCTCAATTTCTCTCACGCTGTTTCCAACAATGTAGAATGTTTCTTAAGGCCAAACATAAATATCTCGTAACATGTAATGATCATTGTGTTACGACTCGAACAAAGATTGACGAATTCTTTGTTCTCGATGAACTCTGGCCTTGAAGTTTCGTCGATAACAATGAATCTTGTTGCGAGAGTGTGAAGGCTCATTGCATCCAATAGAGCTACCAAAGTATATATTTTTGACCATGAGGGACCCACCTCCTGATACCTCGTCGCGCACTCTACTTAACGACTCATCAGTATTTCTCGTCACACTGGCTTCTTTACCTAACACTAAGCTGATTGTTTGTCTGTGCATTACCCCTATCAAGCTCAATAAACTGCAGGTCATTTTTCCAATTTCCTTAGACACTTCGATAATGAGCAGCACGTCCCCTTCACATACAATGTCATCGGGTCCCTACAAAGACTTTTGGGCTTGGGAAGAAGCGCGCAAGAGCCGTCACGCCATCAAGGACGACCTGGTAGAGCTTAAAGAGATCGACGACTACGTCATCGACCAGACTCTATGGAAAGGCGCCCGATTGATAGGCGAGAGTGAATCGCTGGATACAACGAAGTCGACGAAGAAGCGCAAAGCATCGACGGAGCTCGCATCTGAACCTTCATCCAAGCGTCGAAGTTCGCGGATTGCAGCTGCTAGAAAGCTCAAGCAGCAGAATTCACCGAAAGAGCCATGTGACACCCCGCCCGCTTCAGCTGAGCCAACCACCGAAAAAATGAACCACTTGAGTGTTGAACGCGTGCTCGCGCAACGTGGCGACGGAGGTTTCTCATGCAGAATATGCGGCGAGTTCGAGGGAAGTCGAACCTGCGGGATATCATGCTACAACAAGTTTCTAGACGAACACGCCAGACTCGGGAGTGAAGCTATCGAGATCCGTCACACGGGGAGCAAAGCCATGGGCTATGGAGTCTTTGTCAAGCCTGGATATGAAATCGGGAAGGGCTCATGGATCGGCGAGTATCTGGGCGAATTGCTGCCAATTTTTTGTCACATGAGCGACCGTACACGCAAGAGAAACGAGAACCTCAAGGCGAAGAACAAACTGGCCAAAGACGGAGAGCCCGCCAAGAAGAACAAGAAACAGGAACAGTCTAGGTATCTTTTCTGTCTAGATGACGTCGCAATGGTGGATGCGAAGACTTACGGCAACTGGACGAGGTTCATGAACCACAACTGCGCGCCAAACGTCAACGCCCTATTCGATTATGTCGGTGGAAGATGCGGCATCTACTTCGAGGCCAAGCGCGACATCCTGGCGGGTGAGCAACTGACCCTCTCCTACGGGAGGACTTACTTCGAGCAAGCGGGGATTCAATGCATGTGCGATAGGGTTGAGGGTCCGCATATGCCCTGGCGTTCTTGGTGATTATTAGGGGGAGCGGATCTGAGCGTCATGAGATGGGTCTTGTTTTAGGTCATTGTGAGCGTGAGTGGGACGATTTGAGGGAACGCGAGGCTGGATTTTGACAATGGTTCTGTGGGATCTTTCCACAACGATTTCTGTGGAATAATCGAGGGAATTGTTTTAGCAGCGATTCGTAATACAAAACATTGGCAAGTTCATACTTCGAGCTTTTAGCAGTGATACTTATAGTAGCCTACATCAGTCCGACCTGCTTGACCCTCAGTGTGAGCCATGATCCTACAAATCTTCTTGCGCCAAGCTATCCAATTGCCTTGTCACCATATGTCCATTCAAGAATGACCGTCTCCAATTTCCACAAGGGAAAACGTCGGCCCTGATGACGGGTCCACATCCCCTCCATTACCGGTATTTGCGTCAATGGAACCTGACCACGCTGGGCACGTATTGACCAATCTCCAGAGCTCCTCCTCCTCTTCGGTCATGTCAAGATCCCTCTTCCTATTGATATTCTTTTTCTTACTACAGCCCGAGATACGCCCGAACATGTTCTTGTGGTCACTAATTTTAGCCCCGAATTTATCCCTGATGCATCCCACAGGGTTCGTGCCGAGGCATACTTTACACTTCTCGCGGGAGAATATCTGCGGGAGAGGAGGCTCATCAGTAGATTTTCGATGCATGGTTTCTAAAGTGGACCAGATTCCCTTCAATGAAAACTCACATTGCCCTCCCAATAGTATTCTGGTGAAGTATGCTTGAAGTTGAAGCAACTTGGAGGTAATCGTGGAGTAGGGTCACGGCCATGTGTCGCGCGGAATTCTGAGCCCGGCTGGTTCACAAGAAACTCCACAAAAGTATCGTCTCCTGCTCGTGGTGACCCATAAGTGTATAGATCGCACTGATAGCCCCTCGCCCGCAAGTACGCCACTGTGATTGTTGCGACGGCACCCCCCAGCGAGTGGCCTGTGACGATGCAATGATAGTTCGGATGTTGTTTCATGACGTACTCTAACGCAGTTTCGATGGTGTCTCTAGCGTCGGCAAATTGTTTGTAGAATCCCGCGTGAATAAGTCCATGAAGGGGCGCTGGTGGGACTTTCTGAACGAAATTCAGGCTTTTCTGTATCAGTCGCGGTGTCCTCGAAGTCCTGACATAATTTCTCACTTGTGAAACCAATCGTACACAGAATTGGATCCCGTAATGGCGACCACTGCGAGTCCTCGCATTGGATCAACGCCAACGTAGCCCTCAACGTCTGTCTTGAGACTAGAGAGGGGCGGTTCATCAGTTTCGTTTCTTGCCATCGTAAGGAAATTCTTTGAGTAGACGTACTGGAAGCTTTTCACGATAGTTGCCTCAGCCTGTTCGACCAAGGTACAGACGCTCTTCGCACATGTTATCTTCCGACCCACGCTGCTTTCACTATTGCAATAAGCCGATCCGGCATAGTGCGCAAACAGCGTGATATTGTTGAACTCATGGTCCGTAATGAACGCGATGTCGTCGTCTAGTACCGTCGTCGTCAATTAACAGTCAAGATCATCTAATTTATCAGCAAGTTGCACTTACTCCGACGTTGTAGCGCTTTGCTGTGGACGACGGCTGCTCCAAGAACAAGTACCGTAGCCCAGATAGAGGTTTTGCAAGCCATCGTGGTTGATTGATTGAACACTGTAAAGACTGTGTTTGATATCGTACTGCTCTTCTTACTTCAAAGGCATTCGATTCTGGATACTGTAGTGACTGAATTGATAATAAACGACGTTGCTGGAATTTCTGCTTTTTGGAAAACCGCCGTGGATGGGAACGAAGCCCACGGCAGCATCATTATGCTTTGGTGGTCGCTTCATCATCTCGGGTATGTTCTCTATGTGCCCGTCTTAGCAGCGACGAAGTTTCGAAAGGGGAGGTTCAAAAGAGCTGCATTATCAACTTCCGAATGCAGTGGGGTGCGACTATGAACACTGCACCATTGAAAATCCATATACCAATCGAGATCGAATGAGAATGTGTATCCTCGATAAGCCAGGTATAGCGTTAATGCGTTACATAGCCGAGAGTATCGCCTGGAAGGCAGAAGCTGTAGAAGCTCGCTGGTAGTTTCTGCATCTTACCATAGAAGAGGGCGACGATCGAGCTCTGTGTCTCGTATTTCTACGCGTTGTAAATCAGGATCGGACTAAGTTGCAATCAGTGTTCTGACCAATCCACCTTCATTATATCGAGAAAGTCACGAAGAAACTTATCAGCAATTTTGAGTATCCAAGGCCAACTGTCGAAATGATGCTTGAAGCTCCTGCATAATTAATTATCCGCTTTCAGGGGGCCAAGTTCTGGCATGTTTACTTCAAAGATTTGACGATATTTTTTTTGGACAACCAAGTTTCAGGGAAGATCCCTGCATGTTTCATGAAGCGTGCAGTACTGTCCAGGTTTCAGGGGATATTCGCCATTTTGTCACTTTCAGCCTTCCAGAACGAGGTGAAGGTCATCGATTACGGGCACCATCCACCTTCGCCCTCGCGGCGCAATGTTCATGGTTCAGGGAATTCGTCACCCTTTGATAGGCGGAACAAGGGCACAGCAAACCGAGCAAGTCTACTGCACATCAATACAGCGTAGCTACCTAGAGATCCAATTGTGTTGTGTAGGATAGTTCTACAACTAATAACATGTCAACTTTATGTGATAAGAATATCATCTTTACTTTACGAGATAGATACCAGGAGTGGTCCTGTAGTTTCAAAGCGATCATCAGCTTCCCCATTGAGGAAAACGGCCGTGTTCCTGGCCACATGTGCCCTAATTCATGGTTTCCCATGTGTGGAGGGGAGAGAGGGGGTTGGTTTGTGGTCATTTTGACACCACTGATGGCCTTGGTATTCCTTCTATGTACGCTGGCTACCGAGCCCAAAGCGGAGAAATCGAATATAGCTGTGCTGCTCTTCTTGTAGTTAAAAATTAGGCGATTGAATGGTAGCCATCATAGCTACTAGATGTATGTCCGATATGCTGTGCCATGCCACCGTTATCCTCCATCCAGGAAGGCGGCTCCGTACTGGGGTGGCATGGCACCCAGTAAGGTATCAGGGCTGCCCCGGTGGACTTAGAGTATGCGGCTAATGGCGTGGTCGATCCAACATTGACGGGGGAGATACAGGGGTCTAATGGTCTAATCAGGATGGCTGTGAACGGCGCGGAACATTCTGCTGAAGTATTGTGCGGGCACATCTCATGGGGGAGTTTCGACAAATGTTGCCATGGAAAGTAGCGTGGTTCTCTTGTTGATTGTTTTGGGGGATAGGTACCGCTTTATGTCCAAGTAATCCTTTGACAATGCACAAATATACTCAGTAAAGCAAATTACTATGCCCTACTACTGTACATATATACATACCTCCGTCTCTCCGAAAGTCTGTTGCATAATCGCACCTTTGAATCTGAGCACCTTTAAATTGCCGCAGCGGGCCAGCGGATTCATAAAGCAAACACCCATTGGAAGGACCATACACCTATTCAGAACGACATCACAGCAATCTAAGAGCTGATCCAAAAAGATCAGATCCTCTATATAGCAATAGATATCAAGATAGTTAGACAGACAGACAGACAGTATATCAATCCAGTCTATTGGAGAAGATGACTCCCGCATGCGGCGCTCATTGAAAGGTGCTCAAAGGTGCGATAATGCAACAGATTTTCGGAGAGACGGAGGGAGTAGTACGTAGTGGCATAGCTGCACAGAACCGGAACATTAATAGGAAAAGATCCATGTTGAGAAAACCATGCCTAGCCCTCCAAGGCTCGGCTTCAAATGCCGCCGGGCCGTCCGCTCTCCCTCCCGTTCCGATCATGAGGATTCAGAGCTGCTTCCCTAGAGAGAAACCCAGCAGGCCAAGAATGGGGGGATCCCGTGCAGTGAGCGGGCACGGACGGCCCGTCGCAGATAAGCTCGCTAAACCGCGTTTGGCTGGGTGGGGGCCCGTTTTGGCGGCGGGAGATCGTTCCCAAACCGGCGCGGTCATCGCAACGGGCAGGCTCGTTGCCAACTCATCAATATTTCGTTGAAAATTCTTGCGAATGCTCCGGGATCGAAATCCTAGAGAACGAAACGGTCTTGGATACTGTGTAGGATCATACCGGCAGTTGGAAGCGGGGATCCCCTTACCCGCAACGACCATGCATTACGGGCTTCCGAGCTGTAGCAGCACATAATAAAAGTTGCAAGCGGTTGAGCCCTACTCAAGGGAACCTCAAACTATCACGCTACCCTCCTCATGGAGGTGAGGGACGTTAATTATTGCCTCCACTCTTCTGGAAGTCTGCAATCAGAGCAACAGCAATATTTGGTAATACTTTCGTGGCTTTCGGTTTTCTATCTGGGGCCTGTGATAGGCTCAATCGCTACGAGAAAAGGTTTCACTGGACGCTATTCCGCGAATACACTGTATACATTCCTACCACCCGCCAGTAAGTCAACGTACCCGATTGTTAATCGACCACCCAATGGACCAGGCTTTACACCAAATGCACTCCCCTTCTGGAACCACCAGCGGCTTTACATAAATGATAAAAATATCCTGATGAAGCTACATGTCAATTTTCGAGCCTTTCTTGTGATTAACTGGCTTGAGCAATCTGAAATCAAGTTGGAAGCTCCAGAAAGTAACGGTGTGAAAGTGCAACTTTTACACGCACGTATCAACGCAGCCAGTTGACCAGACGCAGGCCACGCCATTGTGTCATTTAAAGATGGCGAAGAACTAAATTATAAGTGATAATTAGGAGCCTATGCATTTATGAACCAAAATTGAAAACCATAAACTTAGCACGGATAGATACTTCCGATCGTGCTTCCTAGATTATCTAATCCAAAGGCTTATGTAATGTGCATACATAACGTGTTTATGTGATGTACTCATGCAATCCGCGCTAGTGAAGTTGGAGATCTCACTGCTATTGTAGATATGAGCACCCCGAGCCCAGATACACAGTACCGGCAGATAACTAACTAATCAATATTGATTTCGTCTACTTAAAAAGACTCTGATCTGCGCGACCGGAGTCCTGAGTGGGCAATGCAGACTAATTAACGATCCAAGATACACACGACAAGCAATGAAGGTTGTGGTGTTGGCGTTAGTTTTAGTGCAACTAGACTAGTGGGCATTTTCCTAGCATAGTTCAACGGGTCTGCAGATAGCAACATCAATTGCGATGCAGCGCAATTGAATTGAGTGAAATTCGATAGTTAGTCGGAATCTCTTTGCAAATCTATTCCATTTGGCTTCTTCCAGTTCCTTTAAAGATACCGGTATCCCTCAAGGTTAATGCCCTATTAGCGAAACAGGGGCATTTTGGCGTAAAGCCCGGTCCATCGGGTGTTCGGTTCGTGAGCGGGCACGCAGGGCTGGTTGACTTGTCTCCATCTCTCCGGAAGTCTGTCTTGAAACATTCACCATAGATTGTGGATCTTTTAGATTGACTTTTGGAGAGACAGAGGTATCGGGCCCAAATAAATGGATTGGGTGCAAACTGAGGATTCGGGTCCAGTCTAGAATGCGGGCCGATTCGCCGATCTGCAGACCTTGAGAAGAACGGAGGTAGAGAACATGATACCGTACACGGCAATACCAGTGTTAAAATGTCAAGCACTTCACTAAGCGAACTAGGCGGTACTGAGCGATGTATTCTTGTGGCAATCCAAGATGTAGAGGATGGTAATACACAAAACGTTCAAACAGCTTCGTTGAAAGTAGATGTTGTTCAAATCTACAAGCAGGGTGGTAACCAGACCAGTCCTGCACGAACCAGGCCAGTCCTCAGATCCCAGGACTGGCCTAATCACGTGATCAGGCCGGTCCTCAAATCCCCAGGACTAATACCAGGCCAGGCCTTGGTTGGGCAGGACTAACTGGCCTGGTTACCACCCTGTCCAGCCCTGGGCACGGCGTTAAAAGGTCTTGGGCGAGATAGTCTAGTGGTAAGGCGTCTCAGTCGTCCTCTAAGTA
>JAOYMO020007898.1:0-15950 GCA_025802455.2 Iodosphaeria phyllophila | reverse complement strand
GGGGGGGGGGGGGGGGGGGGGGGGGGGGGTTGGGAGAGACTGGCCAAGGGTTTGTTTGAAGAAATGCTTGTATTGTAGACAAGTCGAATTAAATCACAGCCCATGGTGTTTGGTGGCAACGAAGAGCATTTTTTTATGTGACTGGATATCGTTTGAGCAGGTTAGACATGTGTACTAGTAATAGTGCCGGTACCTATCCGTCGTGATTGGAAGGCGCATTGGACTGATCCTTCCAACCTATGATAGCGACGTCGCTCCTTCCTCGCTCCTTCCTACTCGACTTTTCCTAGCCACCTTCTTGGACTCCTTCGTTTCCAAAATCTTAGCCCTCTCCACATTCCGCACAAACTCCTTGTTCTCGCGCCGCGTGCGACTGATCTCCTCCCGCATGCGCGTAGCATGCTCAGCTGCCTCGGCTTCCATCTGATCCGTCAAGTGGTGCCACTTGAAGCCCTTGAGATAGAGCAGGCTCCAGACATCGTCGCAATAGAAGGAGCCCTTCTTCCCACCGATGGTATGGGCGTTGAGCAACTCGACGGCGCGCTTGGCATCCTTCTTGGACACGAACTCGACCCAGCCGTCGATGAAGGTGCGCTTCTTGTTGCCGCCGTTGCGCACGCGATGCGAATGCGCCCGCTGATCCTCGGGGGTCATGAGAATGCGATTGATGGCGCCGTAGGGCGAGAGCAGAGAGCGCAGCTTGTGCGGTTTCATGAAGGGCGGGATGCGCGATAAATAGATGACGCCCGATTTCCGGACGGCGGAGTCGGTCGACACGAGATTCCTTTTTATGCCCGGGACGGGTCGACCTGACAGGCATCGATTTTGTTTGTTTTTGGCCTTATTAGCCTTGGACTTGATTTCGTCTTTGTCCTGGCTGCTGAAAATCTCGGATTTTGATGGCTCTTTTGTTTTCACTCCTATTTCCTCTTCCTCTTCTTCTTCTTCTTCTTCCCCTTTTCCTCCCCCGCCGTCCTGGCCCTCCACATCACTGTCAATCTCCGACACGTCGTCCCCTGGTGCATGAATTGTTTCTAGCTTCGCATCGTCGCTATCGTTCCTTGGGATCACTCGCCTCCGCTTTACACTTCGGGCGCCTTTCTGTAGCTCAACTTCAGAGTGGTAATCGTCCTCGTTGTCGCTATCCTCTATTTCGAGAAAGTGATTCCGTTTGTGGGGTGCCATTGACGTCGACGGAGAGGTAGATGCAGTAGGTCTTGGAGATTCTTGATGTGGAATTGCGCAAGTTTTCAGGATTCCTTAACTTATTGGAACGGCTTTGGTTTCTCTCTTTTTCTGATGACCTCGTCAACTTTTCGCGTTAATTGTTGGTAGTTGCGCTTGGGACGAACGGTCGTGCCGGTACGGAACGGGTTCGAGTGCAACGGCTCAGGATGATCAATTGCAGCGATTGATAAGATAAGACCCCTGAAGCTCTATTGCGTTCCGATTGTGAATAGTTTGGTCCGAATGACCTTGAAGCGCTTTCAGAGCATTTACCGCTTCGAAGGGAAGTGAGTACCACCATATTTACCAACATCCACTAGGAACTGCAGAATTCTCGCGTGCCAAATCATATTTAGCAACTACAAAGATGCGCATCCCTCGTTCTCATTTCGGGAAGGTAGTGACAAACAGAAAGAAGCGTGTGGAATATCAAGCTTGATGCAATGGCCGGAGTGACGACATTTTCCCGTTGCACTGGGACACTGCGGCGAATTTTGCCCCACTCATCCACCCTGTCTATCATGACCACAGATGTAACTTAGTATGAATTGCCCATTACTCCATCAACTCTTTGTGCCTTCTGGTTCCCTTACTGCGTGCTACAACACAATTATTCTCCTTCAACCAGGCCGATTTTTTCAGTAAACAATCAATCACATCCGCGAACATCATCAGACCGAGGATCTCCGTGATCCATTGTCAACACACCGTACAAGATGTCTGTAGAGACACTCACCACCATTTCCCCCACAACCAACGAGCCCATCTTGACCCGGAATGGCGTGACAGCAACGGAGCTTACTGAGATTCCAGAAACTGCCGCCAAGGCCTTCGAAAGCTGGAGTCGTACCTCTCTAGTTGACCGTCTCATAATCGTCAAAAAAGCCCTTCAGCTCCTCTCAGACAAAAAAGATGAGCTGGCACAGGAGCTGACCGTGCAAATGGGCCGTCCCGTCCGTTACTCTGGCATAGAAATTACGACTGCCGTCAAACGGGGTGAATATCTCGCCAAGGTGAGCGAAGATGCATTGAAAGACACGGCTGGGGAGGCCGAGAAGGGATTCACCCGTTTTATCCGCAGAGTTCCCGTTGGCCCTGTTCTGGTAATATTCGCTTGGAATGTGAGTCGCCTATCCCAAATACCTCATCTCTTCAGACCAAGACAATTAATTTTGAAAAAGTACCCTTACTTGATCCTGGTCAACTCGTTGATCCCCGCTCTATTGGCTGGAAATACAGTCATTCTGAAGCCTTCACCCCAAACGCCCACCATCGCCGAGCACATGGCCAAAGTCTTCGCCGAGGCTGGATTGCCTGCCGGTGTCTTACAGTATCTTCACTGCGGCTCACCTATCATCCTCGAATCTTTGGTTCGGAACCCTGTGGTTCGTTCGGTGTGTTTCACTGGTTCTCTCGCCGGTGGGTTGGCTGTGCAGAAGGCTGCCTCCGATCGCATTGTAAACGTTGGTCTCGAGCTCGGAGGCAAAGATCCGGCCTACATCAGGGCTGACGTCGATGTGGCTTGGGCCGCTGAAGAAATTGTTGACGGCTCTATTTTCAACTCGGGCCAGAGCTGTTGTGCCATCGAGCGTGTTTACGTTGACCAAGCTATCCATGACGACTTTGTGAGTGCCGCTAAAAAGGTTCTGGCTGGTTACAAGATTGGGGACCCGTTCGAGAAAGAGACACAGATCGGGCCCGTTGTATCCAAGAAATCAATGGAAACCATCAAATCCCATATCCATGACGCCCTCAGCAAGGGTGCTAAGGACGAAACTCCTGACAATGCATCGTTTGAAACCCTTCCGACGAGCGGTAACTTCATTAAGCCGACACTGCTCACTGGTGTCAATCACGACATGGCCATCATGACCGAGGAAACCTTCGGCCCGGTCATCTCCGTCATGAAAGTGTCTAGCGATGAAGAGGCTGTCGAGCTTATGAATGCGAGTGAATTTGGACTGACAGCCAGCATTTGGACCAAAGATACAAACAAAGGATACGAGTTGGCAGACCAGGTCGAGGCCGGTACGGTTTTCGTCAACCGCGCTGACTATCCTAGTCCGGTAAATTATCTCTCCTCCACCGGCTCGTGTAAAGTTATGGATTGCTAACTGAATTTAGGATCTGGCCTGGACTGGTTGGAAGAACTCAGGCAAGGGGGTCACTCTCAGCAGATTTGGGTTTGACCAGTTCGTCAAGCTGAAGAGTTATCATCTCAAAGACTACCCGAAGTAGCCTGAGGTTTGGAATGGTCCCTCGAGAGAGATATGCAAAACTCTGACATCAATGTTAGCCTAGGTTTCGAGCTTGTTAAGCAATTAAGTCTTCTTGTTACAATTGTAAGACTGATTTATGGAGATTGACACATGCCTTGGTGTGGATAGTATGTGGCTATTCTCGTTTTGACGGTCCGTACACTACCCCCTTTTCTAAACGGATTCTCTCCTCACCTGTATTGTGAATTATAAACCTCCTTCGCTATATTGGTTCGCGTAATCCGTGTTCTTGGTAGTGGTTGCCCATCCAATTATGCGTATATGGCTTCCTGTATCGCACTCTTGGCGACAAAGTTGGGGAGTTGATGGAAGTAGTATTCACTCGGATAGAAAATCCCTCTGAATGAGGACATAATTCAAACAATTCCGTCGGAGACCGGACATTCCATTTGATTCGATTACTTGACCAAGGATAGAAGTAATGCTTAGCACCCGTCTCGTTTTCGGATACTTCTGTACTTGAAACGATCCTATCGAAGAGGCAAGAAGTGATCAATCAATCTGACAAGGACGTTCGCTGAGAAATAGCACTTATCTCTTACTAAGTATGGCCGCCATTCTGAGAAAGTGTGGGTTGTTTGCGCCTTCTTGTCAGCTAGTTCCCTTCCGCCGTATCCCAAGTTTCCCTTGGAGTAATGGAAGAAATTATTCAGTGTAGATTTTATTCGCCTATTTAGGATTATGATTTAGAAGCTAGAAAGCCGTATCACGAGACTGACCTCGAAACTTATACTGCAAAGCTTCTGCACAAAGCTCCGGTTACAAAGCAGGGCGCTCCCCGCCATTCGGATGGATAAGTCGACAGCGGGATCGACGATACTGGACATCGTATACCTTAGCTGCGTGCTCTGGCACTTATATCTCGGAGCAAAATACGTTATTCATTGCTCTTTGTCTTGGAAAGAGAAGAGCACTGACCGAGTGAGCCCACCGTCCGGAACCTCTGCCTACCATACATCCTATTCCTTCACAGCGAAACAGTGCAGCTTCTCGCATTTCCCAAACAAGCTCATCAGAACTGAACCTACCCGGTCGAAACACAGCAAGAACGAAACTAGCCATCAATGCTTCTGAGCTTGATTATCCCTCGACCTTCCTACCTTTGAGTCCATCTCGTTTCATTTTGACCGGTTATACTCTCTTTGCAATTCGTCTGTATGCGACAATGGCGACTTTTGATAAAATCACGAAGATTCTCCGCAAGTTCAAGAATCAAGTCCGCAAGCATTACAAACGCAATGCATCGGTTGCTAAGAAGCATGTTGTGAAGGCTTTGAACAAGGTTCGTGGTAGGGATGTGCCGATTCTTGAAATTGTAAGTAATCGTTTCCTCCGCGAACATTCGTTTTCTGTGCGCTGGATATTTATATGGCCGCAGTACTAGACAGACAGTGCTGATCATGATCTAGGGCCAGCCGGCTAATGCGAACCACGAGCCCCTTCCTGACTGGTTGTAAGTATTGAACCTTCACATGTTGTTTGGCGTTGTTCAGCATTCGTATAACCGGATCTCCATCATCCTATCATTTAATGCAGTACTTTCGTCCAAAATAGCCTTAAATTCCATCTAACAGACGCAAACTTCAGGCAGCAATGGGTAGACAACTATAACCCTAGTAGAAGTCCGACCGCGACCTCGGTCGCAGGTATGATCAACCCAGCCACGGCCTCCGAAGATCAGGATCGGGACAGTTATATCGTGCTCCCACGTGACACGGCCAGCTTCGATGCCTACCGGCACAAGAAGCGCGATGTCCGCTTTTCAGCGGAGACCACGCTCTCTACCCCCGGCCGATTCTGTGAGCTCGGCGGAAGCGGCGACCATGATGGGCTTAGGTATCCCGGAGGTGGCGCTGAAGAACCCTCGCGTCGCGAAATGCTTCGCAATATTCAAGGGGAGTGAAGGTGACTTGATCATACACCACATGAATCCATCAGCATACCGCCTCGTCGTCTATCTTATTCCAAATCGGCAACACAACGAGGGAGACATGATACGACGGCACCTTGCTTGATTCGATAACGACTAAAGGCGATCCTGGACCTTGACGAGCACCACCAAGTTTTGGCAATGACAGCGGCTCTTTTTTTCCTCTCCGCTCGCCAGCCGATGCAGGACTCAGAACGGCCTTCCGCTTTCTCTCTGCTTTTCGGTTTTTACGAGTCTTTTCTCTTTCGAAAAAGCTCCCCTGGCAGAGTATCACTCGTTTCAGACAATGGGTAATTCATGCAGGATGGAAAAGGGATAAGCGTTAGAAGTATATATACATCTGGTGCCGTCTTTTGGAATCCTAGTCCCTGTGTCTGGTATTACACGAGATCTTCAGGTGATCGAACGCCTGGTGACTGGGTTGCACTCAAGAATGGATGCGTGGGGAATGCTGCATGAAGCCTAGGGGGTTTCAAGGTTTCCAAGAAGTGATAACACTGTAATGAGCATTGGAAGTTCAAAAGAGAAGCAGACCTATGCCACACGGCGACACCATCGCATGGTGTCACAGAATTGTCTCTGAAGAAAAATGAAGAAATCGGGTGCATAGCATCCCTGTGACGGTTACTAATCTCCCTATGATTCTCTATTGAGTTAAGGAACGACCGTGTAGTCCGAATAGACGGGTCTTCTCGAGCACCTGGAAATACATAGTAGGAGGAAAGTGCTGGCTGCTTGATGTCTAGGACGTTCGACTCGTTATTGATGTGAGTAACTTGTGAAGACCGGTAATAAAATTGTGGGCCATATAGCAGCCAGGTGCTCAACATTAGTTTACGCGCGTAAGTATAGGTTGTAAGTGATGCATAAAGGATAGTCTAATTGCATGCACCGTGACGCAATATTAGTGTTTGTATCAATACTGGTCAGTAGTTATTAGGACCACAGATTGGCAAGGCAAAACTTCTTCCACAGCTAATTTGAAGACAACTAGTTTTCTGAAGTTCAGACGTCTTGTGAATACGCTGGCCCTCTACGAAGTAAACGTTCTGGAGCTCCGGCAAGGCAACATTTTGAGAGCCACTGCTATAGCTCCTATACTATACACTGCAATTCACACCCCGACTAGGCCTAACTGGATACTACGAGTCCAGTACATTACGGCCACAGGCGTCTCACATCCAACGTACCACCACAAAATAAGGTGGCGACGACGTCCCCAATCTTTGCACCGGAGAAGATCTGTCACAGCGAGCGTCACCATGTAAACAGGACGGTTGCACCTCACCCAGGTTTGGCTCCAGGCTAAGGGCGACATCGCTGACCAGGCATGCCAGGTAATCAGTTAGCAGGTGCAGCCACCCCTTGAGCGCATCACGGTCGACCACCCACTAAGAAATGGCCGGCCGCATACGGGCTTCGCCTACTCTTTTCCTATTCATCTCCGCTTTCGGAGTTCATAGTTACATAGAGAATGGATATCGTGGCCCTAGCTTGAGGTTCGATAATGCTGCCGCGACAGTAGTGATCCAAACATAAACGAATTCACGTGGTTTTCGTAGGTCGTTATGTAACTGCATCGTGCAATGAATGGTAACAGATGTAATCTCTGAACTGCCACGCAGCAGCGTGTACGCAAAACTACGGTCAATTTTCAAGTGAACGATGTGTTTCTGAGCGCGATGGGTTTGCTAGTTGCAGAATATTTGCCGGTAAATGGTCTTAAATGTTCCCCTGACTGAGGACGTTACCACCAAGCTTACTACCGCGATCTGTTTGCCAGCCGAGCCAACGACATCATATTGTGGTAGTCTCTCTGGCTAGATCCACCGCGCTGATGTGCAGCAGATACTGGTATGTACAGGTACCTATTTGGTGCCCAATACCCACGCTGTTTGGTCTGTTGAGCTTGGGCCACTTTCTCTAGATTTTCATTCTGGCGTGCAGATGGCCAAGGTTTGTTCATGTACCAATACCTCCCTGCCTGATTGAGTAGTGACCCAGGTCTTGCAAGCTGTGGCGGCAGCAAAGTGAGTGTTAATGTCCACATTAAGTGGACCAGCATTCTGTATTGATCCAGACGCCTAACAAGCGCGAATCATGGAGAACAGTCGCGCAATGCGATGAAATAATTATTGCGACTTGGGCACTGCTTTTGTTTCACTAGGAAACCAGCTCCATTGCCTCTTCGAACGGCAGCATCCACACAATCGGGCTTGATACCGCCAAGTGATCTCTTCCACCGACGATTATCGAGCCCCGGAATCGCCAGCTCATACGCAAATTTCTCCGCTCTCTGAGCCATTCGCCACCACTTCTTCTCGAAGCCATATTGTCCATCCAAGAGCACTGCGATTAGGCCTTTATCGTGTCTTCTTTGCTTCCAATATCCTCACTGTCTGGTGCTGTTTGACAAGTGGGCTTGAGCAAGCTCTTCCCTAGGGTTGATACGTATGGGCATCGGTGTCCGTGTTCTGCTTTGTCTGTTCCACCGTACCGGTACCGGAGACGAATACCAAATGAGTGCTGGCGTAGTACCACCTGTATCTAAGAAATAGCCAGCATACCGACCGGTACGCTGGAGCGACGCGCCGCCCGTCCTGCCACGGCCCTTACCGGTAGGCGTCCGCTTCGTTCCCCTCTTCCTAGGGCACCAAGCGCATGTCACCTCAAACTCACGGACAGGGTCTTCTCTAACGCATCACCGGGCATATAAAATTCGAATCGCGTTTTCTACTGCTTGGCACATGTACGTGCAGACACCTGCTATTTAAGTTACCGATAGGGTAATAGACGAAATCGTCTCGAACCCGGTCATCATGAATAGCTCCATGATGGACATGTCGAACCACCCCCACCAGGCTTATGACTTGATCAAGACGAAAACAGATCAAATACTCAACGGTGCTCAAAGCTGGATGGGGGATTTCCTTAATACGAATGCCGAAAAAGATGCTCTCATCGAGGTTTGTGGTACCCCTCTAGCCCGAAACCTAGATGAGGCGCTTGGACAAACTAACGGCCGCGGTCAGAACTTAATGGATCAGTTGCGGTCAGAAAGAGAAGCCAAGACGCAACTTTGGAGGGATCTACAAGCCGAACGCAAGTCTCGTAATAATTTTCAAGTGGAATGCGAGTCGCACGAGTTAAACAATCAGCGAATCCAGCAGAAAATTGTGAGCGCCTCCCCTAAAGGATTATACTTTCTCCCCCCCTGTTCTCGTGGCCCCTGCCATTGTCTCATTCTAGATACCTCCGCTCCGGCCCCTCGCATATCCCCAGTGCCGATCCCAACCCCATCCACCTGGTATGACACTCAGGCTGAACAAAACATCCTCATAGAACGACGCATCGTTTGTCGCAGTACTTATAGATGGAGATGGCGCCAAGTTTGCGGACGAATTCCTACAAGATCCCGTGGAGGGTGCGCCACGGGCGGCCCAAACACTTAAGCAGGCGATCCGCGACTATTTACGGAATGAGGGCAGCGATATGAACAGTGATGACACACCCGTATTTATTCGCATTTATGCAAATGTCTCTGGGCTAGGTCAATCACTTCGCTTCTCTAACGTTATTCAGTATGACGAGAACATGAATGTTTTTGCCGAGGTGCGTGTTGTATCATTCAATTCCGTCGTTTCCTCTCACCCATCCTTGATGATTTCCAATGAGACTGACTAGACTCAATTGGGTGATGGACACCCTTCCTGCTTTATAGGTGCTTACCAATAGCCGCACTGAGGTGGATTTTGTTAACGTGGGCCGCGGCAAGGAAAATGCCGATTCTAAAATTCGCAAGATGCTCTCTCACTATCATAAGAATCTTTCTTGCCGCCGGATTTTCTTAGCTTGCTGTCATGATAACGGTTATCTTCATGATCTACGTGAATACAGTGACAAGACGGAACCTGGCCGGATAGTTTTGATAGAGACCACCCAAGCGGAGCCTGGCTTTCTTCGTCTTGGCTTTCCCGTGATCGGTTTAAGTAGTGTTTTCCGCTCGCAGCCTCTGGCAAACGAAACGAAGCGCACCTCCGCGGTCATGCCATCGGCCAATCGTCAGGATTTTATGAATGGTCACCGATCTGCTGCCGTTGTTGCTGCATACACGGCCGCTGCAGCTCTTGTGCCGCCATCTAATGGAGCGTCTCCACAGTTATCAACAGTCCATCCTCAATCCCAGTACCCAAATCAACATGCACAGACGCAGATGCAGATGCCAACGCATACTCCAGTCCAGACTCATACGCCAGTGGCGCGGTCTAGTATAGAGGCGCCGCCATCGTCGCCACCTCGCGCTGCTTCGGTATCAGAAGCCGACTCTCAGGGCAAGCCCTCACGGGTTAATAGTACTGCCGCGGTCCCAAGCAGCACCAGCATCATATCTTCAGGCAATGGAGGCGTCTCCATCAGCTATGCTACGGCTGGTGGTACTTCAGAACACCAAAATATTGCCGTGAAGCCGGCCAAACCCCCTCGTCCACCCAAAACAATTGAGTACAACTCGGATGGCTGGCGTATTGATACACCTACCGCTCATCCTTCTCAAGGCCCCGCCCAATCTACTTACCAAAGCAAACTGGCCAAAATACTACCTTCAGCCTTTTGCAATGATCACTATCTTATTGGCCGCTGCAACAGACCCGGCTGTGAGAGGGTACACGATATGTCGTTGAACCAACAAGAGGTCTCAATTCATCGCTACAAGGCACGCACTAGCGTTTGTCCTCGTGGCCCCACATGTGAAGATTACGACTGTTACTTGAGCCACCACTGTCTTAAAGACCCAAAATGTACCCGTGGATTCAGCTGCAAATTTTATAATACAGAACACGGCAACCTACATTTGAATACCGAGGAGAAATTGCGGCCCTGGTTCGTGTTGCTCTTCCTTGTTGATCTATCACAAAACTCCGTCTCTGGCAGCTAACAGCTTTCTTGAAAACCTACAGGACACGATGGACAGAGGGACATACTTTCCCCGAGAAACTTTTTTCATTCGCAAATTCTTAACATGATGATTTGTTCGTCTCACCCACGAGGGCCAGCCATATACAGAAAATCCATCATTCATCGAACATAAACGAGGGTATGTGGCTAACTGTTAACCACGATTAATTCGCAAACATGTCGGCCTGTTTGAGTCACATGTTGAAAGACCAAGCAACACGGCTATTCATTTTTTTCAGGGTTGGTCTAGGGGTAGTTTTGGTGTGGGTTCTTACCCGTTTACGAAGGGGAAATTCCTGACATCTAAGAACGTTCATCGCAAACGGATGGATGAGCTTGTGTTAAAAGGCTGAGCCAAAACGGATGGGAGATAGGTGTGTAGCCCCCTACACCGGTATTTCGGGAGCATCCCGTGTGAAACTGCTGGAACAAACTCAGAAGGATGAACCATATCTGAAATTGCGCCACCAACAATATGTATTTACTAATACGCGGGCTGTTCAAAAAAGACTGGCACGATAAATATCGTGATCCCGAGTCGTGTAATTGTCACTCGCTCCTCGTCCATCTGGAGACTCCATCTGCCTGAAAGCAGTTACCTCAAAACTTACACAACGGTACGCTTGGTGCGTCTGTCGATGTGTATGGGGTAGTTCCTTTGAGATAAATGGTGGTAGTACTTGAAATGGATTTTATTTTAACTTGATTGCGAGCTAGTCACGCGACACCAAGTACCGCATTAAAATTTCGCGGAGCGTGGCTGATTCGTAGTCAAGAAGAAACTTCAGCTTAACAAAGGCTCGTTAGATGAACGTTTCGCCCTCTAATTTACTACTAAGGCCAGGAGCCGACTTCAAACAAGTCCTTGCGCGTATACGGGAGGATCATGTGAGTTAACCACTTGGAATGTTTCACAAATTTACTACAAAGTAATTACTGAGTACTCTACGGAGGTAATTAATGTTGAACATCAACAATCTCAATATGCCGGTCTACGGCCGATGGAACCGTTTCGGTATGGAGCACACGCGCTTCAGTTTGGATGGCTGCGATTGGGGTCCCCCACCACTAACTAAGTTGATGACTTAGCAAAGACTCCGTCGGAAACTCGTGCTGTAGAGTCTCGTACCGTAACACGTCATGCATCGTCAACTGGCAGTTATTCTGCCAAACTCTCGAATTTCAAGTTCTTAACATTTTTTCACACCTGATAAACAACGCGAATCATGAGCGGGGTATTGCCTACGAATGATGAGGCTAGCAACCCAGACTCTGAGCAACTACCACTTCGTGTTAGAAGACCAGCCGTGTGTGTAGACTATATTCACCATTATTAGATGTCTGAATGAATTGAAAACAAACCCTGTCAAAGCATATCCAGCTTAATAGTGCCCCTAAATGCCGGTAGTCCAGGAGACATGACACGAGAAACAAATGCTGACAGAATGCGCTCACCGCCCCCAGATCATGTATAATGTGCAGGCGAAAGAAACGGCGATGCGACAAAGGCACGCCTTGTGGAGCCTGTATTCGATCAAAGAACTCCAGTTGCGTTTACAGGTCGAAACAGTCGTTGTCCAGTTATGCAGAGACTTCGCAGTCTGGCCGCCATCTTCCTTATAATGGTGCAAGCCGTGCGGAGAGAGCGTCCAAGACTGCTGAATCAACTCATGCTTCCTCCGAGAATTTGAAGACCAAAGTGATACCAGAGCGAGGTATGGACGGGATGAACCCGTCTTCATTCGGCGGAAACATCATGCAGACAAATATTACGCATTACAGCCATACTTCTCAGCCCTACGCCGAACAATCAGAACCCTGTGAATTTTCCGAGCTAGAGGCTAGGGAGCAAGGAGTCAATCTTCAGACCCACCCGCCAGCTCTCAGCTCTACTCCTAGTTTAGCCCAGAATATAGAAAGTGATCTGACGTCTAACGCTCGTTTGTCTCGTCAAGGGCCAGTGAATGGAGAACTACTGGTGAGTTCCTCAGTCCGCTATTTTCTTAAACTTCCATGTCTCTTTAGAGACGTCGCTATTCATGTTCAGGTGATTTACCAATTTAGCTTCGAGATATCTACGCCGTACTTAAAAAGCATAACGCCGAAGCAACAGAAGGAGACCACTCTCTCATCCGCCAATGCAAGGCGGTGGGGAAGAAAATCAAACAGCTAGTAAACCCCGTAATATCCAGGCGATCTGGCCGTAGTATACCAGTCAAAGCTTTAGCTGACCAGTTGTTGGATGGGTATTTGCGTACTTTTGAGAAGATATATCGTGTCCTTCACATCCCCTCACTCATGAGACGTTATGATTTGTTTTGGACGTTACCAGACAATGACGATGATACTTTCGGGACACAGCTGCTATTGATTATGGCTATTGGCGCCACAGTCTATGATGACCAGTTTGTCCTGCGACCCTCGGCGGCACGATGGGTCAAAGAGGCTGAGGAGTTCTTGTCCATTCCTTTAACCAAATCGCGACTGACTGTTTCGACCCTGCAAAACATGATTCTACGATGTATTGCTCGCGAAGTAGTGGGTTTGAACGGCGACATGGCTTGGATCATGGCTGGCACCCTGCTACGAACCTCCATGTACATGGGCCTGCATCGGGACCCAACCAAGCTATCTGGACCTCAAACGTCATTGGCGACGGAAATGCGACGCCGGTTGTGGAACACTATATTAGAGATTGTTGTCAGCTCTAGTGCAAACTCGGGCGGCCCTCCCATGATAGACCTAAATGATTTCAGCACGGAGCCGCCCAAAAATCTGGATGACGAAGAGCTAAGAGAGGATGATCACGACATACCAACTCCGCAACCGCACCCATTAGGCCAACTCACTAATACGAGTATTTCCATCGCGCTTCGAGAGACGCTTCCCGCACGGCTGGCAACCGTGACGTTTCTCAGCAGCCCCCAGTCTAAAAGATCATACAAATGTTGACCGATTAGATGGGGAGTTGAGGGATGTTTACAGGGACTTGAGTCGCGTCCTCCATGAAACCTCATCAAATAGTCAAAGGCCATCTAGCTTTGAGGTGGACTTTGTCAACCTTCAAGTGTGCCGGTACTTTACATCGCTTCATTTACCATACTTTGGCCCTGCTATGTACGATAACGCCTTTGCCAACTCGAGAAGAGTCGCTGTGGATATGGCAAGTAGGATATGGCGTACAATCTATCCCGTACCGGCACCCGAACGAAGGGTCGCGGCGGAGAAAGATATGCTCTTATGCGACGACTTCTCCCGACTGCTCCCATGCTCGACTGGCTCTTTTAGAACCGCGGCCTTAGTAGCACTGAGAATTTTGGTGTTGGAACTTAGAGCCCAAGCAAAAGAGCAGCAGGACTTTGGACCCATCACATTGCGCCCTGACATTGTGACAGCATTGGCTCAAGCGAAGACCTGGACCTGGCGGCGATTAGAGGCTGGGGAGACCAATGTAAAAGCCCACTTTCTGGTACATGGTAAGTTGCTCAGAAAGGAGAGCAGATCATCAGTCATTTCCAGTGGCGAAGCGATGTAACTCTCTTTGATCCCCCCCCTCCCGGACCCGAAAGGTGGAGGTTTTTTCGTGAGACCGATACTGCCCTCTTCAATTCGGACGGATCTTTGTAAGAGTAACTGGCTCACCACTTCACTGATTAAACCCCTCAGTTGCCTCTGCCCAACTTGAAGCACTATCTCGAGGCTTGCCAAAGTCGCAAATAGAGGACGCCATTGTCAAAGCCGCCAACGATGCGACTCATGCTTATCTTGCCAAGCTGAAAGACCTGGAAGCAAGATACCGTGCTGATCCACTTGGACCTGGTGATAACGAGCTAATTATTCCACCTTTACCCGAAGCGCCGAGCATTTGGGGGAATGAGGACATGGTAAGAACTTGTTCGAGTTATTCTTGTATCTTCAGTGACGAATCGTGGGAACTGACAATGACTGCCGTAGACATTAGATATGGGGTTCGACAACGACGAAGCAGGCCCACTCTATGATGCGGGCTGGCGGTTGGATGATATTGTTCCGCCAAACATATCTATATGGTAATAAATCTCCCGGGGAACATGCCAGTTTCTTGTACCATATTCGTGTTCGTGATAGCGCGGGTCAGGGTAAGTTATACATCAGACTAGTTCTTCGACACGTTTCTTTGGCGGGAAAGGGCAGCCTTCTTTGCGGTGGCTTCAGAGCCAAGCCAAACGCGCCCCTGTAGATGTCTCACACAAATTTCAGTGCCGTCATCGGGGTAATAGAGCCAACAAGCCCATTTCCACCACATCCCCTCCTTCATCTGTGTCCTTGCTCTCTGCCCTATTTTATCCTCAATGAAATCGCCTCGAAACATGGCTAAGCGTGTAGGAAACACGCGCTCCAAGTAGTGAGCGGTAGACGCGATATGTGGTTTATCATGCCAGAAGAACATTGGTGTGAGGGGCAACGTGACCTCAGGGAGCGAAGCCGGGGTGAAGATCCGCTTGAGAGAACGCGTCGCTTCCCTGAGGGCCGGAAAGGGCGTGACATGCGCTGAAACTGCATACGATAACATCCTGATGGCGGGAAAGCAGACGTACTTGATGGGGACATCTGGACTGGACTCGGAGGCTGCCATCACCTCGAGAAGACAGCGTAAAGGAATCGGGCGAGTTAAACTCCAATCATGCTGTTGAATCCAAACATACGGAGTTGTTGTTATCCTCAAAGCAGAACGCACCGCGAGACCGAATCCTAGCCGTCTCGCGGGTTCAATAAAAGCTACTCTCTGGTCTGGTGTTTGTGTAATGGTAAATGGCACAACATTTTCAGATTGACAAGGGGAGCCATATTCGGCTTCACTTTCCCTGCTGAAAAACTCCATCTTCTCCACGTTCAGTCGGTACGTATTCAGTACCAGACGCTTCACGTTTTGTTTGTACAGGTTGTAGTTTGCCGCTTGTTCTGTCGATACGTATCCCTTCTTGAGACGAGCCTCGGGAACGACTGAGTCAAAGCCGTCAAAAACAACAATGAGGCGACAATGCAAAAGATCAGGGCAGTACTGCCGGAAAGACTGATAGATACTGGAGATTAGATCGGTGGTGGGAGATGATGGCGTGAGAGACGTGGTGAGGATGACAGACAGAAGACAGCCCGCTCCGGCAGACGACATGCTCTGCTTTCCGGATTTTAAATCCGAGAATAATACCGAGGCACAACAATTCGTGTGAAGGTTTATAGTTGTAAGGGCTTTCTCTTATTTTCTCGTGTTTGTCAGTCATTGGGTGCCCAAGACATCAGAATTCGCTGCGGCTTATTTTGAGACGAGATTGTTAGAGCTTGTTGAAATCACTGGAGCCGAACGGGTATCGTCTACCATCTCCTTGGCCGAGTACTGTGGTTGCTGGCGTAATTTTTTATCCCTGTTTTGTACGTACAGGGGTCCCCGCACATCTGAACCACAAGGTGAAATTTTTTTTTTCTTTTTTTTGGAATCAAGTTTAGTGTCTATATGCAGCTACAAGCTATGACAGACATTTTAGAAGTACATGAGTGTGTGAGAACCCGAGTTTCCTTATCCC
>JAOYMO020007813.1:0-15951 GCA_025802455.2 Iodosphaeria phyllophila | reverse complement strand
GTTTGGTGCCGAGAACGAAAGAGAAACTTCGAAGATTGATCAAAACAATGAGTTAGTAGTCACAGCCTTGAAAATTGCTCCGCCACAGCGAATCTCTCCAAAGACCAAGCGCGCATCGCGGCGTATAGTTGACCAAAGGACTGGTATGAACGATCCTACTTAGAGTACACCAGTATGGTGTGCTCGCGTCAACATTGATGGGCACGTTTTGAAAATGACAGAAACCAAAAGAAAAAAGAACTGACACAAGTGAGACTCGAACATGGTACATGCAGATGGCACTGCAAAACCTCAAAGATAGGGGAGCTGAAGACGAAGGCGCTTGCTCAGAGGTACTTGCAAGCTTCAACCACCAAGACGGCGACTCGCCCTACCATCACCATCACCACCGCATCTACAGGGCAGAATAAAGACAAGCAAGGCAAAACAATATCTTTGAACATCGTGCATTCATCGAAGAACCCAAAAAGAAACTGCAAAAATAACAAAAGAAACCGCCGTAAACCGTCAATTAGGCTCGTGTCCCAGACTATGGTGCGCCCCGCGCCCGTCAGGTAGTGCTGACCTTGGCTTGGGTCTTATCAGAATTTGTTTATGCTCCGAGAAATCAGTCGAGTCCCACGCTGTTGGCCACTACATCATTTTTCACAGCGGTGAACCCCGGTTGCTTCCGTGCTCTAGTGATATAGCATGCGGACTTATTTGGCTACATAGCTTGTTTTGTTGCTGCCAGCGAAGGGTACCAATCGATGTACTCGACGGCTGCCTTGAGTTTCGGGACAACTGCTCCGCCGTGGTGACGAGAGTAGTTAGTGGTAGCTCTCTATCTCTCAGCGATGCCTTCCGTCGTGTCATTCCATTCTTAGTCGGCGAATATTTTCTCCTCTTACACCCTGTGACCAACCCCAGAGGGCCCTCCTCTATTCCCTCGCGATTGTGGCCTTACGAGCCGATCAACTGGCATCGTGGTGCTTCTTGTCCTGGAGTTCCAACAGACTGTTCCTCATAATCCCGTATCTAAAGGTCCTTTGCAATGGAGAACAAGAGGAGATCAAAAATCAACTTCATAGGATAGTTCGAAGTCTGGCAAGGGCAGTCGGGCTTGCCTACGGACATCACCAGAAATCAAACTATCAATCAAAACTTGACAATACAAATTCAAGTTTTCATATTGGTCTTGATCTAAGCGTAGGAATCCACATAGGCTGCAATGCTAAGCCAAGCAAGCGAAGTATTTCACCCTATCAAGCAAACGTTTGACAGGTTAGCTGGGCTTGCTTGGACTCTGGAGATGTCTGCTTACCGAGTGCTCTTGTTCTTATTGATCCTGCAACTAAGCAATCCTTGATAAAATCGATGCATAAACCTGTCAAACATACTTGACAACCCCGTAGTGCGTTTGGTGCGGTGCAAAACATGAAGACTTATCGAACTATTTCACTACAGCGGCCTTTAGGGAGGCTACATGCCTATAGATAGACCAGCGCTGCATAGTCAACGGGATGGCATAGAACGGGATTCGGGACTTCTTTGATCTTTCCCTTGGCGCATCGAAAGCAACAGGGAAATGTGTCCACTACTAAGTAACGACTGGAAGATTGAGGAAAGCATGTGTCAGGCTATAAACAGAACGTTCAGATTCGGAGGCTTAGGTTCGATAGTAGATACCGGAAAGTCCTGCGCGTTAACACAACAAGCGTGCAAGGCTGCAACGCGTGTTGATTCCCATATCTAAGTCGTCGCCAGGATCGGTCCACCATCAACACCGAAGTACCTGCCTTCATCGGCAGAAAAGGAGACGCGTCTACCTCTAGGCAACAAGCCCTAACAGACACAACTTCGAGCGTTACCATATTCCTCCGTGTTTTTCAATTCACACCTTGGGGAAGAGCACCTGCCTCAGACGCGATATCTCAAGTCTTCGCACACACCTGCACATCCGCACGCCTGCACATCTATTGATTGCTTCGTAAGTGGCATTCTTTTGTCTCTTCGCTTCCTTCCTCCGTTATCTTTTTTATCCCACAATCGCCGCATTCTGCACGAGCATCCCACACGACCTCACCAAGTCGTGCACTTGCCCTTTCTTGAGTTTGAAAGCTGTGCATCGCTGTAGACCACGTCGTCTTGCTTCTCTGTCGCCAACAAAGGTTCTATTTATCCACCTCGCATCATTTAAGAATTGAGTACTAACGACGAGCCTCTCAAAGTACCAGGCAATAGTCATCCACGCACTGTCAAGCCGGAGATCTTCCACAATGTCGACGGACTTTTGCACGTACGAGGCTTCGACGCGCCTTCTGGCCGCCGTGGTCCAGACTACGGGTGTAAACCTGGATTACAAAGGTAAGTCTCTCTGCGCCCCGTCTGCTTCATTTTTTTATTTATTTTATTTTTTTAGCAAGGCCCGGGTGTCTCCTTTTCCCTCTCGATCATTGCCCAGCTCTAGTGGTACAACAGTTTTCAAGACATTGTTGACTACCACCTTTGGCGGCGCGGCATTCCCTGACTAAACACCTATCTCATCTACTTCGTCCATCCCTCGTTGCATAAGTGAGGCAATGCGCTGATCAGCTCTGCAGCGATCCAGAAACTGTTTGGCGAGTCCAGCAACCATGATCTCGAATTTTACTTCCGCAAGATCAAGGCCCTCGGCCGCCGCCAGCAGGAAGTCGCGGACAAAGGCGAGGACACGTCCGAAGTTGTCCCCCAGAAAGGCGACACTATCAAGTCTCCTGACAATTCCACGCCGACCAATCGCGTTCTTTTCCCCGTCAGTGCCCAGAAGTCTGGCAATGATGCCTCCACCTCTGAGACAGCTGATGCTCCCAGTATGCCTGCACCTACTCTAACCGAGCCACCACCGATTGTCGCAGACAACAAGCGCAAGTGTCCGGAGACAAGCTCGGATGAGGATGAAGACAGCGACGATTATGAAGTCGATTCAGACTTCGTCGATGACCTAAGCGACGAGCACTTTGGCGACGATGACCTTATCGACAGTGATGAAGACGACGACGACGACGATGATGATGATGATGACGATGACACGGCGCCTGCCAAAAAGCGCAAAACGTCCCATGCGGTCCAGGGGCAGGGAAAGGACGCGAGTGATGCGCTTCCTACTTCCTTCGAGGACGAGGAATCTGATGACCTCTATTGTGAGGCTTGAGTCTATTCGTTCAGCTCTCTATCTTGGGCATTATGTGCAAGAAGGGTTGCTATCGGCATGGTAAGTCTACCTGAAATTCGCTTATATGCAAGCGAAGACTGACATCGTACTCCAGTGGTCCACTGAATCGCATGGAGAAACGGATGGGGGGATATTCTGAGGCTGGGATTGTGGGATCGAGGTATTTCCCACGGAAGGAAGAGCAAGTTGCTGGTGATGAGTACTACAGAATTGGTCGGCTGTTCGCACCTCTAGTTCAGAAGCTGCACTGATCGTCACGAGTTTAGCTTGATAGCTCTGTGTGGGCTGGCCGTTCGGCATATGAAGCCTGCTTAATGCATAGTCTCAATAAGTTGCAAATACTTGTCTCGGCTCGTCGTGCTTTTCTATCGTTAGTGTCAGCCCCGTATGATAAAGTCTGTGTCGCTTGAACGCCCACAGAAACAGTCGGGCAATGTGTTCATGTCCAGATGCCATACAGTAGAAAGATGGCAAGATCGCTAGCGTGCTATTCGCCTCTATATTCTTCTATTGGAGTATTTCTCTGCTCCATTATATTACCCCCACTTCTGATCTATTCAAGAAACTCCGAAACGCTCCGCATACTCCTGTAGAATCTTCATCGACACATGGCTCCCGCCGCACACCACAAGCACCACGTTCATGTTCTTCCACTCCTCGTCACTACACTCAGCTCCAACCGTCTGCCTCAAATCCCCATTACACGCAGTCGCAATAGTAGCGCCACACGCCAGCTCAACCAGCATGCGTGCCTCCTCCGCGAACCTCAGGGATCCCCTCACAGCTTCCGCATCCGATATAACCACATTCCGCAAAGGAACGACCCCCCTAGAACTGCCAGCGCCGCCGTCTCCATTGGACATCTGCTGATGCGTAACCGCCCATTCAAACGCCCTCGGCGCAACCCTCGCAGCACCCAAACTGAGGGCGGCGCTCGTCACGCGCTCCAGCGACACCAAGCGTCCAGCACGAATACTGGCATCAAGACTGTCCGCCCCCTCCGTCTCGACCGCAAGCACCGCAGGCCCATCCGACCCCGACGAAGCCCAGCGACCTCCTATGCCCTCGACACCCGGCAAAAGCCCGCGCTCCCGCGCCACGCCCTCCATGACCCCACACAGCAAGCCGCCGCCGCCCACACTGCACACCAGGGCGTCCGGGCGCCTCCTGCTCATCTGGCCCGCCAGCTCGGCGACCAGCGAGCTCGCGCCCTCCCAGACATCCGGGTGGTCGAACGGCGGCACGTACACGCCGGCGGGGTCCTGGGCCAGCAGCACGTCGCGCAGATGCGCGTCGGCCTCGGCCCAGTGCCGGCCGAACTGGTGCACGGTGGTGTCGCCGATGGCGCGCAGGCGCGCGACCATGGCGGCCGACACGGACTCCGGGACGACGATGGTGCAGGGTCTGGCGAGGGCGAGGGCGGCGCAGGCGCAGGCGAGCCCCGCGTTGCCGCCCGAGGAGATGTAGAAGCGCACGGAGGCGGCTTGGTCTTGGTGGTGGGCGGCGAGGAGCGCCTTGCGCATCATGTTGCCCACGCCGCGGGATTTAAAGGAGCCGGAGGGTTGGAGGTTCTCCAGCTTGAGGAAGATGTTGCTTTGGGCATGGTTAGCTTTTTGGGGGAGAAGAGGTATTCTCGGGGTCAATCTTGAATATGGTTGCTGGAGAGAGTGGAAAGAGAGAAAGTAAACAGGGTCTTACCAGCCAGCAGCTCGCGAAAGGCCCGCAGACGGAATGCATGGTGTTTCTATCCAGAGCTTCGGCAACTCCGTATCCGGAAGACTCGAACCCATCTTGATTCACAACCAAGGCCGCAACAAGGAACTAAAGTAAGTGACAGGTAGTTCACGCTACTAGGTTGAATTATGGGCTACACGGGGATAATGAGCCACAGATTTCAACGAGCCGCGTGGCTTAAATAAAGAATTGCCAGCGCTCAAAGAAAGAATGCCGATAAGACGCCGAAGACGAAGCATTTTGGGCCAACCGCATTTCCTTATCCATTACCCTTCGGTTCAGAGCATTGTCAAGTTAGTCTTCAGGGGATGCTGTGCACATGTCATGAGTCAGAGTATGCACCGCAAGCGCTCGCGAGTGATCCCGGTCCGATCTCGACATCCCATACCAGCGTATCTGACATGCCCCTGACACACCAGACGATGACTAAGGCCCATATTTCGGCAGTCTAATTGAGCTTTCTCTCATAGAATGCCCGATTGACGAAAGAACCAGCCACCAAAAGCATCCACGGCACTTGTCATCCACCCCATCCGGCACAATCCTTCATAGCAAGCAAGCCCAGGACCCATCCCTCCCACTCAAAACCCGCGAAAATTCTGGCTGACAATCAAATACCTCCTGATCCCCCTAGCGGGATTCCTGCCATAAAACTCCCAGTTGGGCACCAAAACGAACGCCTCGGTAAAGCCCCTCCTGACCGTCTCCTTGCCCACCCCATAGCCCACCTGCCCGGAGACCTGCACGGCGAAGCTCAGGCGGTCGCCCACTTTGCTCGCGCCCCGCTCCGGCGCCCCGGGCTTGTACCCCGGCGTCAGCGGGTGCGCGTCCCACGACTGCACCTCGTAGCTGACCGGCCGCCCTTGCGCCGCGAGCAGCGACTCGAACTCCGCCACGCTGCTGCACACCTGCCCGTTGATGCTGATGTCGGGCGTGACGGACGCCGCGGCGAGCCGCGGCGAGCTGGACGCGTAGTAGGGTGTTAGGGGGGGCGGTTCGGCGGTCGTGGTGGTGACGCCGGGGAGGTTGGATCTTCTGACGAGGGGCGAGGCGCGCTTGTTGAGGGTTTCGTAGAAGTGGTCTACGAAGATTTGCGCGCCTGTTTTTTTTGGGGGGGGGGGAGGAGGGTTGCGACGGGGAGGTTAGTTGTTTGTTTGTCAGATCGGGGTGTGCGCTTGGATGGGATTTCAATCGGAGCAAGATAGGAATTAGTGGATCACGTACTATCGCTTGCGACTCGAGCGAGCTCGCTTATGTCTGGAGCCGAGTCTGCCATCCTCGCATCATTTGCGAAGTTGGTGTTGCAGAGAGCGCGAGAGCTCAAGGATCGCGGCGACAACAACGTACGACGTCATATTTTGGCTACTACTTTGCGCGCTCACGGGTACCGTAGGTACCTCGGGCAACGGTCTAACCCTACAGCAAGGTAGCAGTTCCAGTCGTAACCCTAACCCTAACCCTAACCCAGATCCCACAACGGCAGTGAGTGCAAGATGATCAACATCGCCGTTTAGCTTGCTGCTCGATAGGCCGGGTGGAATTTATACTGAAGATGAAACAATGATGAAAACTTTGGAAAACTCTCCTTACCACGTTGCGGAGTACAAACCCAGTCTCCGTGATTCAATTGTTCGTTCTATTCGTAGTAAGTTACGCCAGGGCGTGTGACTCAACGCTACCCCATGATAGCATTCTGCGATACTTGTACTTGGTTTCCAAGGTGAGATATTCCAACTGGCGGAGCCAGTGCTGTATTAAAAGCGACAGGAAAACATCTCATGTGGTAGACGTAATTGTGACTCTTCAACAAATCTTATAATACAGCATAGCCGTCGCTCCCGAACACCGGCATGCCTAATGGCTTAAGAACCCCGAGAGCTGCCAAAATATCCTACGACTACGCGCTAACAAAATACGACTTAGCAAACATCTCACACAAGACAAACAAGCCAGAAGCTTTAACACAGCTCGCAAAATCCTATCAACCAAAAGTCTTTTCATCTCATGCCTTGATGATGACGTACAGCGCGCTGATTGCACATCGGCAGCCCTCCTTGTGCCTCCTCCCTTCTTCCTCCTTCCTCCTATCAGCCCCCCAAAATATCCCCTCATGCGCATCTCCGCGCATCCGCATATGTGCAAAGCCGGAGGAACCAGCGACGTTCGCTCCCAGCAGCTATGATATGTACAAGTACAAGTCCCTCATCGGGTTCCCTTCGGCCTTCGGGACCTCATAGACATCTCAGTTCATTTCTCCTCCAGTATACAGCACAGTGTTTCCCTCAAATGTACAGCACAGCTTTTCCTTCACATGTACAGCAGTAGCAGTAGTAGCAAACAAAGTTTCCCTTTCCTCCATGACGCCCTCCTCGCTTGCGTACAGAACCGTAGAACATCAACGCAGAACCGCTCGACCCTCGTGTATGTGCGTTCTAGCATGTACAGCAACTCCAGAAAAACAAAAAGTACGATCCCGATCCCTTGAGGCCACATACAAACACTCGCGTCTCCTGGGCAGACAAAAGCGATGCAATGCAATCCGTGGACCCTGCTTGTCCATTCTCTCCGTTTGCAGCAGAAGCGATCAACTACCGCGGAACAAGAACTGCAGATCCGCCGCAGTCAGCGAGTCCGTCGCACTCTGATCGGCATTGATGGTGGATTTGATCATGCGAGTCTTCTTCTCCTGAAGGACTACCATGCGAGACTCGACGGAGTCTTCGATGCAGAGGCGCTTGATGATGCAAGGCCGCGTTTGGCCGATGCGGTGACAACGGTCGGCGGATTGCCATTCCGCAGCTGGGTTCCACCATCTGTGGAGGAGGTTAGCATCGGTGACATGTAGATCATGGGGAACGATAGATGGGAGGATGGATGGATGAACGGATACTTACGGGTCAATGATAAAAACGCGAGAGGCTTCAACAAGGTTCAAAGCCACACCTCCGGCTTTAAGAGAAACCAAGAAGCACTCGCAGTCGACATTCTCCTTGAAATGATTGATAGACGCTTGACGCTGGGCAGGTGACATGCTGCCATCCAGCATGACGGTCGTGATTCCCGCTCGACGCAACCGCCACTCGATAAGCTGCAGCATGGACGTGAACTGGGAAAAGATGATGGACTTGTGTGAAGCGCTGTTGGACCGAAGACGATGGAGTTCATGAACAAGCATCTCGATCTTGGACGAAGAGGTCCAGTCGGCCATCTTGATACGGTTAATAATAGATGACTTCTTGACGAACGTATCGTCCTGCTCCATTTCTTGCTGCTCGAGATCGATCTCGAGAGAAACGTGGCAGGAAGGACATTGAGGTTGATCCTGTGATTGGACCCACTCGGCCGCGCAAGAGCGACAGAAGTCATGACGGCATTTAGAGCGGATGGCTTCCTCGGCCGGCTCATCGCAGATGCAGCAAACGTGAACGTTCTGGCCAGCCTGAGCCGTCTTCTTGATAAGCAGATCGGGGTGATCGGCCACTTGACGCATCTGCAGGATCAAACCAAAGATGTTGGCGTAGTTGTTGAGCATAACACCGCGGTCCACATACGTGTTGAATGTTCGCTGGGTTCTACCCATAATGCTTTGCGCAAAATCGGTTTCTTCCTCGCTGAAGAACTGGCGATTGATGTGGATTTCTTTGACTGGTAACTCCATAGATTCGGTATGATCTCTCTTGAGACGACGCAACATGATGTGGTCGGTCAAGAGACGTAACTTCTCAAAGGCCGCCCGGCTCTGCGAAGACTGTACCGGCATGCGCTGGATAGGGGTCAACAGTTCGTGGTTGAACAGCGAGATATGGCTCACCGCGGGGTGTTGGCCTAGCAACAATTCACAATCAGCGACGCGGTCTAGAAAAATATGGGCAAGACGGGAAACTCACAGGACTTGATTTTGCAGATGCCCTTGTCATTCATGTCCCAGGACAGACATTCGCATGGGCATTTCTTGCACACGTACGACGCAATCGGAGTGATACGTAGGAAGCGAATGAGGGAGAACAACTCTCCGATTCTGTTCTGTAGTGGGGTGCCGGACAGACACCAGCGATACTGCACCTTCAGAGCAAAGCAGGCTTTGGCGGTCCCCGTCGTTCTCTCCTATTGTGACAGGTCAGTATGAATATCCAGAGGTGAGGGGAGAGCTACTGTATCGTATGCAGACACGACAAAAGAAAATGATAGACGCACCTTAATGCAATGGGCCTCATCAAGAATAACTCGATGGAATCTGATCGTATGCACAGGACTCTTTTCCATGTACATGCCGTCCTTTCTTTTAAAACCCTTCTCCTGCTTGCGATACATGGACTCGAGGGAGTTATAGGACATGAGAATGACATCGTACTTCTTAAGTAGTGGAGAAGTCATGTTCCTAGCCTCGGGATTAGTATTGTGCACCAGAAACGTCCTGAGACGTCCATCAGTATATTTATTGATCTCCTCAATCCATTGCATGAGCGCGACGGGAGGAACGAGAACAAGGCTGGGGTCCTTAGCCGGATAGTCAGACATGATAAGTGAAACGGCCTGAATGGTCTTGCCGAGACCCATCTCATCACCCAAGAGACCGCCTTTCCACTTAGACTGCTCCATGGCTCTCATCCACGCCAGACCTTCCAACTGGAAGGGCTTGAGTTGGCGTGAGATGGTGATAGGTTGAGCAGCTCTGCCCGTCTTGCTGACAGCTGTATCCTTGAACATTGCCCACATGGTGATGACCTCGGGATGGTGCTTCTCGATGGCCATCCGATCAGTCTGCTCCCGAGTGTACCGTCTACGGTTAGCGCGCCCCCGATTACGTGGTTCGGGAGGCTCCGGTGCCGGGGCCGGTGCCGGTGCCGGGGCCGGTGTTGGGGCCGGTGCTGGAGCCGGGGTCGGGGCGGGCTGCGGCGCTGGTCTCCTTCGTTGGGCCATGGGTTCATCCGAGCCATATTCGCTATCCAGATCCTCATCATCACTGGACTCGCTACCGTCATCATTCCATTCTGACAGGTCGGACAGGTCAGACAGGGAAGAGTCTTCCTTCAAACCCTCATCAATATCCATGCTTCGGCTATCGTTACTTCCGGAATTAGCGGTACCTGCTGCTCCTGCCTTGGCAATGTTGGATACACGTCGCTTCGTAGCTGATGTCATGCCACGGCTAGTAGTCTTCGCTCGCTTGCGTGGCATGAAATCATCTTCGCAAATTTCGTCGTCGTCATCCGAATTGACATCCACATCCATGTCCATGTCGAAATCGTCTTGGTCAACATCATCGTCGTCATCATCATCGACCGTGAATCCCTTCCGTTTCTTAACTCCGGGTGAAACATTGTCGAGATAAAGACCATTAGTCTGCAAAGCCGATTTCGAACGTGTACATCTGGAAGGAATCGGGATCGTAAAGCCCGATCTGGCCGGCTTTGGCTTGGAAGGCGGGATACTGAAAGCCTTTGCATCTTCCTCGCGTTGCAGACGACGAGCCAGGGCGACAGAAGCATCACTTTGGTTCGTGTTGGATATGAAAGCATCATCATCAATGTCGTTGTCGTCGTCTTCGTCCTCCTCAACCCGCGCATACGAACTCGAAAGTCTCGTAGATCTACGCGTAGCGGGTTGAGCGGCAACAGATAGGTTCTTGCTGGCGCGCTCTCTCGCATCTTCATACACGAAATCGGGCAATTCGACCAAAGGCTGCTCCGACGGACCTTGCATCCCCTGCACTCCTAACTTGTCGACGAAAGATGGCGAGCGTGTGGCTGCATTGCTAGTAGCAGGTGTCGACAGCACGCTATATTCGTCGTCGACGCCCAACATGGACTCCGAGTCAGCTCGGGAGCTCGTCGCAGCGGAGTAGAATTCCGCCTTAGACTTGCCGGCACTGGTATTGATGTTGTTGTTGTTGTTGGACGACGGTGCAGGCGATGTCGCCGACGATGCCGCTGCACTCAGTGCATTGGCACGCCCAGGCATGCAACCATGCTGGGCCAGGTTGTGCTGGACCATGATGATGTTGGTTCGACGGATTCAATACTGATGTGATCAAACCGACGATGGTGGTTGATCAGTTCCTTCACTAATGAATGGATGGATAGAAATAAAAAAACTAAGTGTGCAGTGCAGAGTCAAGTCCGATGACGTACCGGCAGCAGACAAGTGGGATGGAAGTGAGCTGCTGTTACCGAACGAACGGACGGTTGAAAGAAGGTGGAAAAGAAGTTATGCGATTGATAACGGTTCGGAAAAGAAAGCAGGTGTGCACCGATGAGGGATGTGCATGAAAGCTTGGTAAAGCACGATGCACGCCCACTAGACGATTTTTTTTTTTTGTTGTTGTTGTGGTCGTCGCTGCTGCTATGATTGAAGCAAAGAACGTCCGAAATTCAGGCAACCATCTATCCCTGCAGCCACTGTCCACACCCAAGGAAGGGGCCCTCCTGGATCGCTGGTAGGTATGCACCTTGACAGTTGCGAGTTGGAGGATGGAGGGCCTGCGAACAATTGACTGGTTGCGAACCCGCCATGTCCCGGCGCGCTGATGCCAGGGATTGGATCCTCGATGAGCGATCCCGGATCTTATCTCCGGGCAGCTCGAGGGGCAATTCGGGCTTGGAGGACGATTTGCCACGCTGAGACAACTCCAGAACGAACGCGAAGTCACGTGGAGCGCGTTGCTGGTCAAATTGAATTTCCCGCTTGAGCAACTCTTTAATGCAAGCTGCGGCAGGGATCAGACTCCTGAGTGCGGCCCCTGGCCTAATAGCTCCATTTGTACTCCGTACCTGGTGTGGGGACTCTCAAGATGATGGTCGCGATGGGGAATTGGCAATTTGGGTTCTGTGCGCGGCTCTGCGCGATTCATGTGTGAAGCTTGACAGACGGATATCGTAGCATCATTCTCCTTCTTGGATATGGCAGGACTGCAGAGAAGAACTTAGAGGCGACGTTGACTTCTTCTGTGCAGTGCACAAGGCGGCCCAGAGATGTGAATGCCTGTGGAACAAGACACCGTCTTTAATCAAACTTCCGAGTCTGCCTTGGGGACTGGGAGCTGAGCCCTCAGGATTTACAGTAAGATGGATTGCCAACAGCAGGGTACAGTAAGAGTTCCCGTGGAACATGCATCCACTCCTCCAGCAGGCAGCAACCCCTTTGTGGTGGCGAAAGATAAGCTTGGGTACCTCGTCAGTCTTCACACGACTTTGGTCGACATTTTTCTTTTTCCTAGGATATTTCCCATCACCGAACATCGATAATCCACCCTACTGTAGGCACGGTATCCGACAGAGAGGCGGGCGCTTGCAGGCTGCAGCTTTCAACCGCAGGAGTGGTGCAGTAAAACCACCATTCGTGCGTGCTTTCCTTCTATCAAACGTCATCGCATACTGCTTCCGGTATCGCGATATTCATCACCTTGCGCAATTTTTCCTTAACCACCTATCTACCTCAAGCAACAATTCACACTCATCCGCGTTGGATGGTGAGGCTTGAGAGCGCATTTGCGCATTCGCACTATATTCCTACAATATCTTTCTCTTCCTAATCCTACAAGACATAACTTCGCCAACATGTAAGTTTCATTAACCATTCCCAATGGTCACTTACCCATCCCGTAATTGACATAGTGCGCAGGGCCGAAAACAATGATAACAACACTCATGCGAGAAATCGCAATCGACAAGAGCGTAACATTCGGGGCCCGTAAGCATTTGCATTTCATGATCTTCGGTACGATAATGATCTGTCTTGGTTAATATCGGAAAATAGCCAGTCCGCTCTAACCGACTTCCTCGCGTCGCAAAACATCTCCGTTGCGCAAATCCGAGCAGATAACGCCGCTCGCATTGCCGCTACGAACGGCGCTGGCTCCGGTCCTAATGGTGCCAACGGCGCAGGTGGAGGCGATCAAGGCGAAACCGCTGAAAACGCCAACAATGTGATTGACAACGGTGTAGAGGAAACCGTCCAGCGGGCCCCTAAGCGGAAGGCGACTTTTGACTCTAAGAAGGCTAAGCGCCGGAAGAAGACAGACAAGTCCAAAGGCAAGAAGGGCGGAGATGATGGTGATGATGATTATGATGACAATGACGACGATGACCTTGTCAACGCCTTGGGTGAGCGGGGTAGAGCTCCTTTGCCAGGACAGCAGGAAAATTGTGCCATCTGCCAGAAGCGATTCACCGTGACAACGTACTCGCGCTCCGTTCCTGGGGGCGGTCTCGTGTGCAGCAAATGCGGCAAAGACCTGGTACAAAAGGAAGATGCTGGTAAGAAAGGCAGATCCAAGGCCGGGCCCAAGGCAGCGGGCCGTCGCAAGGCGCAAAGCAGACTTCTGGATGGTGTCTCCATTGTCGGGGTGAAGAGTTTCGCAACTCTGTGCACCGAGACTCTTGCAAAAAATATCGTGCTCGCCGACGATCTAGGCCTACTGCCTGATGCCGTCGTAGACCGCATCGCCCGCCGCCTTTCCAAGCGTCGCTTGCTGTCCCCCGCGACACTGGAGCTGTTTCTTCGGCCTGGTACTCAAGTCATGCCCATCTACGACGGCAGCTCTTTGAGCTCGGACGATTATAAGAGCGTGATTCAGAGATTGAGTGGCCTCAAGAACCTCCGGATCCGAAACGCCATTCACTTCAAGGATGAGGTTATGGCCTTTCTCACCACCAGACTATTGAATCTCGAATCACTCTATCTGCACGGAGCCAATCTGATCTCGGAAAAGCGCTGGCTGGAGTATCTCAACATCAAGGGCAGCTTCCTCAAATCCCTTCGCGTATACTTCACCGACCTACACTTCAACGACAATGTCCTCGCCGCCATTGAGAAAGACTGCCCCTCTCTCGACCGTCTCAAAGTCTACCACAACCAAGAAATCACCGACCAAGGCATTGCTCATATCTGTGGCATGAAGTCTCTCCAGCATCTTGGCCTACACACCCTCCAGGAAACCAGTACTGAGGCCTATGTCGCTGTCATCAATTCCATCGGCTCCAACCTCCGCACCATCTCTCTCCGTGAGATCCCCGGCGTTGATGACCGCCTCCTCGACGCCATCCGCGCCAACGGCCGCTACATCAACAAGCTGCGCCTCACCTACTCGGAATGCATGACCGACGCAGCCTTCGTCCGCCTCTTCACCGGCTGGGTCAACCGCCCTCTTTTCGTGGTCGATTTCGAAGCCTGTCGCCTCGTCGACGCCGCCCATCCGCGCGCCAACCCGGACCAGATCGGCTTCTGCGACGGCGGCCTGCGCGCGCTCATGCAGCATTCGGGCACGCACCTCCGCCGCCTCAACATCCACGGGTGCCGCAACATCAGCACCAAGGCCTTCGAGGACGTCTTCGGAGAGCGCAACGTCTACCCGGAGCTCGTCAAGATGGAGATCTCCTTCTGTGAGCAGGTGACTGATCTCGTGGTCGGCTGTATTTTCCGCAGCTGCCCGAAGCTGCGCGAGCTCAATGTGTTTGGCTGCATGAAGGTGCGCGATGTGCGCGTGCCGGTCGGCCGGATTCTGGTCGGGGTGCCGAACGCGCTGGGTATGAGGATTGAGGGTGCGGATTGAGGGTCATGCGTGGGTTGGAGAGTCGGGAGCAATTTTGGGGGGATGTTTACGTGCTTGTTTGCAGCAGGAGGAGGAGGAGGTGGATATTTCGCGATGCTGTTTCCAGCTGGTGATGTCCCACCTTTTTTTTTTCGAGCTGTCCCGTTTCCATTTCCATTTTCGTTTTCATTTCCATTTCCATTTCCATTTCCATTTTGGAGCTCGTGAGCTAGGTGCGATGATCGTCATGATAACGATGAGCAGGAGCAGAGTCAGGCGGAAGCCGAGCACACAGCACAGCATAAAGAATGGCGTTTGGCACACATTTCCGGATATGCTAAGGGAAGGGCAGGGGAACGGGGAAAGGAAGGAAGGGTCTTTGTTACTGCCGGTTCTATTTTCTCATGTACATGCACACGGCATGGTGCGTTTTGCCGACGAGGGATGGATGGAGTTGCTGATGATCATCAGACCGCAAGTCAGGTCTTGCCCCTCGCTGTACATACAACATCAAAGAATTGCCGGACTCGTCAGTTATGCTGTCTTTTGCCATGGATGCATGCGCGGACCGGACGGGTTGGCTAGTGGCCGCCACCACCACCACCTCAAGTCAGGAACGGATCTTCGCGCGTATGTACAAGAACAGCCAGCTAGCTTGCACTTCTGCCGAAGAACAATGGGAGTCCGATATCTTGTGTCTTTTTTTCCTTTCCTATGTACTGGGCACATCCTGTGGATCTGTTCTCCGCGGCCAGCATCACCAGTAATCCTTATCCTGTACGCTATCGAAGCAAGGAGCGTCGTGCCCAAAGCCAAACACGTAAACACGCACATACACGCAGCTAGAAACCCAGACCGAGCAAAGCCAGACAGCGAAGCCCAAGTATGTTGCAAGCAACGAGAAACACCCCAAACAATCGCGAAAAGAATTTCCGTCGCGCCAGACTACGCATGCGGAAGCAGGAGACGAACCAAAGCCCTCCCGGAAAAAAAGGCGGACGGATTTCCGTACCGTGTACAAGACCAGACCAGACCAGACCAGCGAAGAGGTAAGTTAGCGTGGCAAGATGAGACCAAAAGAACACGTCAGTTAATTAGATTAAATCTTTCCAATTTAAAACACCCAAGACTATGTAGGTGTACCGGTGCTGTAGTAGTAGGTAGGCAGACCACCCATCCCGTCTCGCTATACGTATATTGCCTCCTTGCCTACCTCATCGCCTCTTCTCAGCTATGCCGAAGCTCCTTCTTCTTGTCATCAGACAGTATCGTGATTCTCCCTGTTCCAGACCGTGGAAGGGTACAGTATAGGTGAATCCCCTCTTGGCTTTTACTTTTCTATCCCGCTTTCGTTATTTGTGCGCTCCGTCGCTGGGTCAACTGTGTTTCGCCCTTGCGCTACCACTCTCCTTTTTTTTTTCTTTTGCTTGGATTCGAAGAAAGGGTCTGGTTGGCTGTCCCACCGAAACCTACCAAGAATCCTCCCCCCCCCCCC